>JAMPIV010012049.1:0-107305 GCA_024509875.1 Oreohelix idahoensis
TAGACAGCATAAAACGAGCATCGTTAAGACAGATCACAACGACAATGATGAATAGAAAGAGAAGATAACCCTTAATCATCCTGTCAATAGAAGTTATACCAAATTTTCAAAATTTGCACAACATTGTTTTTAAATCTTAGATTTAACTATTTTGGATATCCGTCAAAATTCGTCAGCCTGAAGACTACCTATTTTTTTTTAATACATCAATGAGCATGATACACAAGCCTGATGTAAATATGAATTTTGCGCCTATGAAAGTATCACCTATTGTCAGGTTGTAATCGGACGGCACACATAGAGCGTCCGGAGAGATTCAAATACAATCTCACAAATAATAGAAAATTTAATCTGGAGGTACACATCATAAAGAACCTCAGTTGATGGAGTTTACTATACAAAATTTAAATTTAAACTATCATAACAATTATGTAATACTATTACATAGTATGACAAATGGTCAATTCTATCTCAAGAAGTTCATATCAAGTTAATATTTACAATGTTATTTACCACATTAATATTTGTTAATGGATGGACGTGACCCAATTTTGGTTAATTTCATTTACATTATTCCTATATAACTAATTAGAAGTATACTATATACATCAATTAAGTTGCTGCGTTCTCTCACGATCAAATGTAAGGTAGGGCTTAATCTCAGTGGTTCTCACAAGCGATCCCTCTCGTTAAGTTTACTAGTTTGCTAACTGTGATACCATTATAAATGGACTCAAATTTGTAAAATGCATTAATGCCCTATAGTATACTATCACAATAATTATTTTTGTATTCAACTATGTGGCCCATTTTATAACCATTTTACCTTTTAATTATTCTTTGTCACACATTTATTTTTTGTTAAGTTCTAGTCCTTACACTCTCATTACTTATCATAAATAGTAATAGAGAATAGAAATACTTTCTATTCACTGATTCTTTAGGTGAAACTAAATTTGATTAATGTATATTTTTTGAACCGGACATGAGTCTGGAATGTATCATGAAATCTAGGACACACAAGACTTAAGTGGAATCATGTGGGCATCCTAGACAGTATGTCCACGCCATCACATTATCCGAACCACGGATAGCCCGCAACCGTGAATATGAAAAACGGTTGAAGAGCAACTAGCATATCGAATAGATCTCGAGCTCTTCACAATCCCCACCTACTTTCTGCATAGCCTGTAAGAGCTTTTTCGTCACGGTTTCCATAATGAAATGCGCGCCTAGAAGGAATCTTTGTAGCTTAAGAAATGGCCACCAAGACCATAGCTAACAATTCACGGTCACTAAATACCGAATAGTTCACTTTCTGCCGCATTCAATTTCCTACGTAGATATACTATCTACATTATTGGATGCAGAGTTCCTGAATATTCCTGCATTAGTGCCGCTCCAATGCCAGTGGACGAGGCATCACTACGAAGGACAAAAGTCTTATCAAACGTCGGTAGTCTTAAGATAGGCTGAGATGAGAACAAATTCTTAACGTGATCCAATGAAGATTGGCATTCTTTTGGGACCAGCGCACCATATTAGGAGAACCTTTTTTCAATAAAGTTGAAAGAGGGGCCATAATGGAGGACAGATTCTTTTGAATAAATCTTCCGTATGAATTGTATTAATACCCAAGGAGAATACTACGTACTTGCTTTTTTGTTTTAGGAACGGAGATATTTTATTATCTTAGAAATGTTTTGGTGCTTCTGTCTTCAATAGACCATGGACCAACACGATGACCTACAGGAAACAGAAATTTCACTAAACCCAACAAAAGCTTTAGAGGTTTTTTGCAGTCAAATTATGCTCGCGTAGAGTAGTCAGTAACTCAATTCAAACCCGAATAGTGTTCTTCCCAAGTATCGCTGAAAAGACAGAGGTCGTCTAAATATGCAATGACATCTGCACGATCTGATAGAATTCGTCGCATCATGCGCACGAAAGTCGCGGGGGCGTTCATAAGCCCGAAAGGCATAATATTCCATTGATACATAACCCCTAGGTGTTGAGAAATAAAACAAGCAGTGAATGGTTTGGCGCGTTCAGTTAACGGAACTTGCCAATGAAGCCATTTCGACAAGTCAAGTTTAGTAAAGAATGAGCGCGATTAGAAAGTCTTAGTAAGTAGATCTTACCAATAAAGGCATAGGTTCAGCATACGAACATTTCGTAACTTGGTTTCATAATTTGCGATAATACCCAACAGCAAATACATAAGCGGGAACGTATGTTTATTGTCTTTCTTTCGATCAATAACCATTGGACGAAGAGTATGCTGAAGTGGATGGTTCAATTATTTATAGTTGAATCATTTCATCCAATTCTTTCTCGACTTGCGCTTTGAAATGAATTAGGGATAGGATATGGTCCTTACTCTGATCGGATTATGCTTCAGGTAAGTCAAATTAGTTGTCATGTGTGATAATATGTGTGTGTCCTCCAGGAATGTCGGTTAGGACATCCTGAAATGTTTGTAGCAAAGAAGATACTTGTCGCTGTTCATCGACCAAAAGACGAATTAGAAGAAAACCGTAAACGTTTTCTCCACATGATTCCGTAGGAATTGAGTAGGAATCATAGGAAGGGGGTAGGTTTACATCTGAAAACGTAGTTTTCCTCCTCCTGTATAACCGACAAGGATGAGATAAGGACCATGTTAGGACTGGTGAATCGTTCGTCGCCTTGGAAATATAGGCTGCAAATAGTCTGGTCGTTCGGCTAAATTTCCGTAAGCATATTTATATGGAAGGTTTTATGCCTTTCCATCAATATCGACAACATAGTCGACCATCGGAAATTTTGAGACTATTTCTATTTGGACCTTTCCATGCAATGAGAAGTCTGTGTTCTCCCTCGTTGGGGAGTAGGACAAACGCTTTGTCTTTAGGACATAAAGTTGGACAATAGGGGTCTCTTCTTATTAGCGAATTGCCTCGCACTTTTCTTTGGCAATTTCAGAGGATTTGAAGTCACGCTAACTTGCATGCTTCGATAATGTTCTTTATGCCTGAGAGCAATGACATATACCTCCATATGAAGATGAGTGTTCATTGTCAATATTATCGGTAGTTTATATAATCGTGTAGCAAGGACATATAGGACCGACGCAGGTTGCGCGCCAAAAACTGGGTGAAAGGGAGAAATCCCTGTATGCCCGTTGGGGACCTCTCTATAGGCAAAGAGAGCCGCGGGTAAAACCCTGTCCCAATCCTGAGGATGATCCTCAGTTAATCCTGCCAAGTAAGTTCTTAAGTGATTCTATTAAGACGTTCAACTAACCCATTTGACATTTGGGTGATAAAATACTAACTGAGAGACCTTTTATTTGTTCTAGTGTTAGACACATCACCTGCGACATAGTGTCTGTTATCAATTGAGTACTATGGTCTGACAATATTTCTCTGGGAAAAACCCAAACGAAATAATATTAGCCAAAGAGCGTCTGCGATTATCGGGCAGTAGATATGCTATTTTAGAGGTATAGCCTCTGGCCAACGTGTGCAAATGTCGACGCATGTGTTAGGATGAATTGAATGTCCTCTAGGCTGTACTTAATCTTAAAAGGGCACAATAATATACTATTGCCATCTTTCTGGAATAGTCGAATGGGAAATGTCTGCATCATGGATAGGTGCAGCCATGTCGTGAGGAACCTCTAGATTTGACTTCTTTGATCTCAAATCTTACAAGATCGGCATAAAATTCGTATGTCTTTGTTTACGAATGGCCAAAAGAAAGCCCGCTAGAACTCTGACTTAGTGGCGAGAAAAACCCAAGTGTCCAGCACACTGAGATTCGTGTGCATGTAGAAGAATTAAGGCTCTCATAACTTTTGGGTAGGTCAAGAATTTGTTGAGTGCATAGATTGTGCGTCTGAGTGTTGTACCATACGTACTAGTATACCATTCTTCATAGTGATTATTACGTTTCATTTTGTGAATTGTATTTTGATTCGGATCACCGTTTTTTAGCGAGAAGAAAGTATTTATTTTAGAGAAGGAGTCTTCTTCTTGTAGTTTCACAAACGATTTTCATTATGAAATCCACCAAGTGATCATCGTTGGCTACCAACTTCATTACTTTCAATTAGATGATATTGACAGGAATATGAGCTTGTGCTCTTGTTACAAACTCAACATCTGCTGTTTGGATATTATGTCTCTTCCCAAGCAGCAATTTGCGGCGGGGTACATTCCTTAACCCCGTGCATACGGCCGATTATAAGAGCCGCAATAGGATTAGGAAGAAGACACGCGTGGACATCTCTTGTGAAGACAGGGAGTATCCCTATGTGGATGATAGCAGTAGGATATATCTCCTAAGTTCCACCAATGTCCACACACTACATAACCACACTTTTCCCGTGGCACAGCAAGGATCTATGAGAGATTTGGCCTAACCCAATAGTAAGATACATCCAGAATCTAAAAGTACTGAGGACTGGGATTATTATTTTTCATAGACCTTTATGTAAGTTAAGAGTTTCCTTTCACCGTACATGCGCAACTGTAGCATGAAGAGCAGGGAAGAGGGTGACCACAAATTAGGTAGATACTGGTAGATGGGCGCGAACAATGTTGAGCTTTGGGGGCACTTAGCTGCTCTCCCAAAATCGAAAGCAGTAGCCAATGTTATAGACATTAGAGTTTTTCTATTCTATCGTTCACATTGTACTACAGGACAATCCTGAGACTCATGTTGTGCAGGCGTTTGCATGACGCCCATTAAGATTTTCTTGTGTTATGTCTAGGTTCTGCGCGATTTTTCTATTTCCCTGTAATTATCATTATATTGACCATCATAACCAATTTATTTCTGGTTTGCATCACAGTTTCCGTAACCATCAATCGTAATATTCTTGTACGGCGTAGGATAATTATCCTCGAGAAGAAAAACTCGGATAGTATACTATTGTGAGTAACCTTTGCGATAAGTGTCTTATATTTGCTAGTACCCAACATTACGAGGACAATCAGCTCGTCTCCAATTCTTTGAAGAAAACCATTGTGTGATGGATTGCTTGTGATATTGATGTGTTATTCTGATTACTCTTATTATTAATGCATTTGTTTAGAGCCTTGAAACTTTACGATTGTAATTAGAGCCATTATGGTGCTGCCGAAGCAACTGGCAAACCCCTTCTTTCACTTTAGAATTGCTAAAAAAACTGTAGCATATGGGATGCGCAGTTACGTACTGGCATAACAATATTCCTCCCATGTCTTTTATGTTTTTAGGTTTTACGCTCATGAAGAAAAGCAAGGAAAGATTCGTTGACCGATGGGACATAACTTTGTCTCGAAGTAATTATGTCCATTAGGCCTTCCATATGTTGTTTTCATGTCTGAGTTACAACTCAATCCAACGTGTGAATGTAAGGCGTATCTTTTTAATAAAAGCTTCAGAGGAAATCTAACTCATTTTCTGGCAAACATTGTTCTTTAAGACGAAGTCAGATAATCTTCTTCATTTGAGTTGATGTCTTTTAAAGTAATGCTGCTCTGAAAACATCATAGTTAGTCCTATCATGTTTCATTCTCTATTGTCATAAGAAGTAGTTACTGATTCACCTGAAAAAAAGTTTCCATCAGTTGTTCGACATTTTTTTTTCCTTTTTTTTTTTTTATGCGTATCTCAATAAAATTGGATATTACTATCAAGATAATCCCGTTATATCGTCCTTTAAAGGATTGAAATGAGGTAATTTGATATTATTAGACTTCTCCTTTGTCGTACCCGAAGTTGCTTGATGAGCACCCGCATTCAATCAATTTTTCATTTTCTCTATACTCCAAAAGACTGCGAATCTTTCATCATGTTCCTTTTTTGCTTTTCTACTCTTCAGCAGCAGCTTGGAAATGTTTCTCTTCCAGCAGCAGCTTGAGCTTAAAGTTTTTTCTCCTCAGCAGCAGCTTGATATTTTCTCTCCTCAGCAAGCAGCAAGTTTGAAGTTTTTGATCTCTTCAGCAGCATGCTTGAATATTTTTTCTCTCCTCAGCAGCAGCTTGAAAGTTTTTTCTCTCTCAGCAGCAGATTGGAGCTTGAAGTTTTTTCTCCTCAGCAGCAGCTTTGAGCTTGAAGTTTTTTCTCTTCAAGCAGCAGCTTGAGCTTCGAAGTTTTTATCCTCAGCAGCAGCTTCTTGAAATTTCTTTCCTCAGCATGCAGCTTGAGCTTGAAGTTTTTTTATCCTCAGCTGCAAGCTCATTGAAATTTATCTCTTTCATCTTCTGCCTATCTGTAATCTAATTTCTCAGATTCCATGTCTAATCTTTTATTTTCCTCTTTTTGTCTCTTTTCTTCATTAAGTATTCAATTTGCTTTGTCAAATTGAGCAGCTTGGCGAATTCTTCTACTTCTCACCTGTCTTCCAAAGGGCTTTTCCCTTGTTCAAATAAAGTAGTCTAGTGTAGACTTTCTTGTCTAACTATGTGAGATCAGACTGAATAAATTAATATAAATTACCTTATCCCTCTTTGATGGGAGACAAGTCTGTTTTACTAGACTTGTACCCTATCTCATCGGTTCATTTTCATTTCACTCTTTTTGTGAGGACAAGTCTTAGTCAAAGACCCTTGTACTAGTTACCTTGTTTCTCTATAAATATTATCATTATAAATATAACCTTTATATGATAAAGTGTATGATATTAGTAATAATAGTCACATGGATCAAGTATTTCTATAGAACTGTATGACATTCAATGGTATTACAATAATAAATACAAAGACAAGAATACAAAACAACAACCGAAAACGTTCGCAGAAGTCAATAAACAATACAGCTGAAACTAAAAAAATTGTTACAAAATATGTAATGATTGACTGCACGAAAATAAAACAAACCAAATGGCAACACTGTTATAAACACAAAGTTGTATAGAAATAAATGATTTTTTTTGACAGTAAGAAGAGCAGACAAATTCTAATCAAATCAATATCAAAACTAAGAACCAGAAAATTTTTTAACATAAAACAACGAAAGGAACACCTAGGGCACTAATCTAAACGTAAAATAGCAAAACAAATATTGCCTATTCAAATTTCCCTGTGGATAATTTGTTACCCTACAGAATAAACGCTCTCTGTAGATACTCTTTACTCGTGGTAATATTCTTATAAGGAGTCCACCAGTCCCAACCAACCGCAGAAATACACACCTTAATAAACATGTAAACATTAAACCAATTGTATATACATATAACCATGCATGGCATATGTAATATAAACATTAACAGTATGTGTTTAGAAGAAGGCTATCAGCTTTACAACAAAATAAAGGCATTACAGTTTACATCTTACTCAAACATGCGCACTACTGTATCTTTAAGCACATATCCTACAATTTTGCTGCACATTAGACTGCAGTATAATGCGGTCAATTACTGTCAACTAAAACAATGGTAGAAAGGCGTATCCACAACGTTGTAAGGTCATCACCGTAACTTCATAACAGGCAAATTGTTTTCTCCCAAGTGTAGATTACAAAAATCATAATCGACACCAGTTGAGAGACTAGAAGATGTCAACGTCGATATGTTTGTAAGAATGTAGTGTAAAACAACCAGCGGTACTGGTTTACGATCTTCCGGTTGAAAGTTAACGATGTGACTTGATAGACTCAGATTGTTGTGTAAACAACCAGCGGTAACTGTTTCACAATATTAGATTGACAGGTAACGATGTGATTTATTGCCAAGATATAAATTGCCATCATTTGTAGAACTCCCGAAATGTATAACAATGTCACTTCAATTCCGTAGCAGTTGTGGTCCATGTAGCAGTAACACAAAATTGCCAACGCCAGTGTTTATATGGAGTCAGCCCAGTTGTTGAACATATTTACCACTGTCCTTGAAAATGTTATGTAAAAAACCCACAAAACTGGTCCACCAGAAATGTTACCGGCCAGAAATGTCTACGGCCAACCAGAAATGTAAACGTATCCTGTTTTTGCGTGATGTGAAAGCTGGCAGAGTGTAACGTGTCGTTTATCACCTGGAATGTGTAATGTTGCGGTGTGGATGTAGGTCTCCAGCGTGTGGTGCTGCCAGGGGGTAATATAATTACTCATCACAAACAAGCGTACATGTTATAGATGTGTGGTAACTGGTATTGAATGATGTGCTGAGTGTGCGGTGTAGGACGAGATATCGCGAACTGCTTGAAGCATCTTAGTTAAGTCAATAATGCACCCATTCCACTCGCATGCCAGTAGTCAATCGTTGTTGAATTGCAAGACTGCTGGCACGTTTTCAAACATTTATTTACGAAAACTGAAACAGTAGCATTATCAGGAACAGTCAAATCAGACAAGATCAAGGACTTCACAAAATAATGAATGACTAGTTAAATGTCTGGTAATCAAAGGCTTGCAATCATACATCAACTAGCGACATACCCAAACATCATCTTGTCCTAATGTTACATGTTTATAATGTAGCTTCCGTACCATTTACTCAGCGCGTCAGGTACTTAATTGCTTCTGTCGTCCATTCCAACACAAACGAGCTCCTAATTGCGTAGCAATAATACATAAGGCTGTTATTCAACTGGCCCTTCCCCCGACCAGATATATTTCCTCTTGCTGATACAATATTGGCCGTAATACAGGGCCTCAATATGTTGATAAGCTGTGTATCCTTTGTTAGGAGGCCCACGATCAAGCCATGCTAAACATATATATCGCCAAACCTGCGGCGTCCACAATAATCTATCATCTTCATCATTAGGCTTCTGTTCAATTTGAAGACACATAGTCTCATTTGGCTAACACAAGAAGCATGAAAGGAAATTCTGTATCTCATAGATCTGTGAGCTTTTCACATCGCAGATAGGTAACTTCAAATGTTCTGCAACCAAAGGCATATTAATAAGAATGTCTACCTTTACAATTTTACAGAACTACTCCGGATAACACAATTTAATAACTGTCGTCACTCTTGTACGTAACAGGAAATACTCTGGGGGGACAAACATTGACCGTTTCAGTCATATCGAAAGATCTTTCCAATTCCCACGACGATGATTTAGAGAAAATCACTAACGGATACATCATGTTCCGACAGCCCAAAACAACAACTCATCCCTGACGGATGTTTCCTCAGTCCGCGCTCAGAACTTGACGCATGCCTAGATAGCATAAAACTGAGCATCGTTAAGACAGATCAACGACAATGATTGAAAGAAAGAGAAGATAACCCTTAAACAACCTGTCATAGAAGTTAATACCCAATTATCCAACTTTGACCAACAAAGTTTTACAACATAGATTTACCTCTTATGACTCCGCCAAAAACGACAGCAACAATTTTCTCTAGATGTTTTACCCTTTCGTTGCACGGAGAATCTGTAAATAACTTCTTCTTGTTTTCAAATATAAAAGTAAATAAAGGAAAAACTTAAGTAAAGTTAAATTCTTGTTTAAATCTTGATCCGGTATTTATTCAAATTGTGTGGACATTTATCTTTTTATAACGGTACGTCCTATCTACAGTACATATTGTTGTTTGACGTCTTTTCTTGCCATGGATTCAAAGTTGTCCATAATCTTTTCTCTTTGTTGTCCCCTTTCTCTTTGTTTTTCTATCTTTCCCTTTTGTCCCCCCTATATTACTACCAGCTTCCTTCGTTTCTCATAAGATGATTCATAATGGAACAGGGAATTGCTTCTTTCTAACACTGAGGTAATAAAACTCAGTTTCACGTCGTCATCTTCCCCTAAAAAGCATTCAGACATCCCCAATTTAGCTTGCCAATTTTATATTGGACCATTTTAATAAACTGACTAAATGTCATAGATTGATAATACCTGGCCACACTATAACATCTGATGGACGTTGTATGTCCAGTAGTGATGTGTAGATATAGACACCAAGTAAAAGCAGCATTTACTTAATTCACGATATAAGCATTTTATGCAACACAATCACATCGTGGAGAAGTCTTTTTTTTTTTTTTTTTGATATAAGAGACTTTTATTTGTTTAAACTTTCTGTCACTTACTGTATCAATCTACTTCCTGCAACTCATTTTCCCTATTGGCAATTGTGTGGTGTGCTAATAATGTGTGTGTATAGAGTGACTCTGGTTTACTGCTAAACTGGTAATTAACGATAAGGTCACCTAGCATCACCAACAGTGGAAACATTAATAGATTCAATTATACCCGCAGTCTTTGCACGATATATGACCATACTTATTTAAACACTGAAAAACGTAGTGACAAGATCCTCTCCTCATTCACACACTGCTGCATATAATGTCACAGATAACTATCCATAATAGCAATTGACCTACATATCTGACACGTATAAATAATACTATATCCGTATGTCGTCCTTGTTCAGTTACTGCCTTATGCCTGATTCAGTCTCTCATTAATTTTACACATATTCCATTACGACTGTAAATGGTAACACCACTTGTGATCTTAAATATTCCCTATCATGCTCCTACCATCCTCGAATCGATAGAATATATGATATTATGGCCACAGTAATAGTCTGGAGCAAAATACAGAAGCATACGCAATAGCATCTCATTCAGAGTCCTGTAAACACTGTCCTTGTAAAGGATTTTTATATAAACCTGCTTAGAAAAGTACAGCACTTTTGAGTCGAAGCTGACTTACAGCACTTTTCAGAAATGACCTTGCAGAACTTGTTCAGAGCTGACTTGGATTACATAGGTGAAAGACAATGGTGGCATCATATATTTATATACGTATTTATTATATTTTATTTTATATATATTATTTAGTATATATATTATTATATATATATATATATATATATATAATATATATATAAGATTATATATATAGATATATACCTTTATATTTATATATTATATTTTTAGTATATATTATTTAACGTAATTTGGTTTATTTATGTATTATTTTTTTGAGAAATTGTTCTGCAGTGGATGACACCTGTATTGTTCTACGCTATTGCTTAATCTTACTGAGCCATGTGTTTCAGAGATTTACATGCAAATATCTGAGACACACACAAACCACAAATAGGACGTGTGGGTTCCATAACCAACTAGCCCACATTGTCCGATCTTTGTTCACAGGTCCAAATGAGTCATAACCCCCATAACCCATGAGATCTACCACGTTCATGTGACTCCAAGCTAAACCGATACTAACAGGAACCTAACGATTGTAATCTGTACTTCACGGCCTTAGTCCTCCTCCACCAGTTTTGGGCTGGGCTTAATGCACAAAGAATTCCTTCGAAATCATAGTGTTGTGTGTCATTCTACACAAGAACTGTTTCTTATTCAACATGATGAGTATACACATTAAGATCCCAATTCTTGCAGCGAAAGTAAGCCCGTCAAAGTCGATGACCCCACATAATTACTGACTGTTTTTAGTATAGCCAGAGGTACTATTCGTGACCCACCCCAACAGCACCCCCCCTGTCTGATACCAACTTTATTTCTACAAACCAAGTTGAAGATCTAGGAAGGTCTTTCTATTTTAAGCCCATTTAACTTAATATTATCAAATTCACCATCACCCATCCAAATTTTGTAATATATTTAATCCATTGTTTGCCATCTTCCACGAACTCAAAATCCAGCACAAATGTATGATAGATGTTCATAAAAAACTGAAAGACCGAGAAATTGTACAAGCTGACTTATTTATATTTATAATTGTTGAGATGAGTTATTCGCATTTAATTTAAATACTATCAAAACCGTCACACCCTTTGACAGGTTTTTAATTATAGTGTGTTGTTTCTGTTTACAATGTTTACAGACGCAATAGGGATGTATTACTACTGGTGGTGATTTCCATTGCAGGCGACCAGCATTAGATATGGTGGTAGTGACAATGACATGGATTGTATATTTAAATATGAAAACCAATGGAATACCTTCCTGAGTGTCTTGTTCCATAATCAAAACTGTTCCATGCACACCGTCTTTTGCGTTCACTTTTCTTTTTTTCAGAAGAGAGTACATATAAGAGAAACAAATACAATTATTGTCTAGCTTTCAACTACGTCCAATTTGCACCCCTTAACCGTGGATTGAAAGTTTAATGTACTCTCTCGAAAAAAGACTAATGTGTGCAAATGTTAACGGTGTGCATGATGTGACCGACCGGACCGATGTTAACCTTATGGCCTGGAATTATGGTATTGGGATCTAATCAGTTTAGTTAAATGGCACGGTGAGAAGGTATTGATCATTGACATTTTACTCCAAACTAACTTTCTCCAGGTCATTCACATAGCCCGAAAGGACTAGTGATACCAGTGTTTCTGTCCATACACTGGGATATTCCACTACATTTCTTGTCTGCACATATCCTAATTGTCTTACGCTCATTAACTACTTCTGATCTAACACTTATAAAACCTTTCGCCACATTCTTCCTGTTTCCTTTTTAATTTATTTTTTACACAATCACAGTTTATTATAATCTGTTTTTTTTTTTAAATGGTGTGTAATTACATTGGATTTTAATTTAAAAATATTTATTACTTATAATTAACGGGCTAATTAAAACCCGTTAATAATTCTTGCTACAATTATTTAACCAGTATTTCATTGCCGGACGAATATAGTTTATAATACATTGGTCGTAACACGATTGGAGTTTTTAACTATGTGCGGATAAATGTTATACTATATGTAGATTAATAAGTTATCGTATTTTTAGATGGAAAAGTTAACTATTGTACAGGGTGTGGGCAAGGTAACTGGTAGTGTCAGAGATATAAGCTTTTATCATGTTGTACAGTCAAAATTATCGATGAAGAGAAATAATTTAACTATTGTATAAAACAAGTTATCCAACTTTTTGCATTGATTGACACTGGGACTATTGTAGAGGAAAAGTTAAACTATTGTAGAAGACAAAGTTAAGTATTGTAGATTGCGGAAACAAAGTTTAGCCTTTTGTCAGCAGAGAAACGTTATCTACCTGTACCCGAGTCAAAAGTTCACCATTGTATAAATATTGTAGATAAAGTTACCTTATGCACGATTATTACGCAAGTGAATTATTTGTGTTGATAAAATGTTTATACTTATTGCTGGATAAAGGTTAACCAATTGTAGATCTAACTGTTAAACGTAATGTGGAGTAGAAAGGTCGTACTATTTGAAGTTAATTGGTTAACCTATTTGTAGATATAATGTCTTTAATTTTGATCCAGAGTATAAAGGTTATACCATTGTTAATTATAACTGGTTAACTTATGTGGATAAAGGCAAGTTTAACTACTGAAGATAAAAGTTTAACTATATTGTAGATGATAGTAGGATACATTCATGTATTGGAATGAAATGTACTGCGGAGTGAGATGGTCACTATTGGCTCAAATCCCCCTCCCTCCTTATAGTCAACAATGTGAATGGTTTACAGGATACATGACTGACAATTTTAACTTCCATCCCCATTCTCACATGCATGAAACATCATTTAATTGATGCCCTCCCCATATATAGAATTCACCCCCACAAAACCATCCACCCCACATCAACTAAACATATATCTTATATTGTGGTGAAATTCACACTTAAATACAAAGCTCTAAAATCTGAATAGGTTTAAAGTTACCTTGCACATAATAGTCAGTCCAGGATAGAACTGAAAATTTTTGGTCGAGAACTGTTGTCTTACACCCACGCCTTCAGCTTATTTAGTTGATAAAAACGCATCCCTACACCCGAACAAAAGAATTTACCCCACTTTTTCAAGAGTTCGTCCTTGAGATATCGACGTACCAACACCTTCCCATAGGATTATAACTATAGATTGCCACACCCCTTAAATCCTAGGGTGACCAAACAGAGACGTAGGGTGGGGATACTCGGATTAGATGGCACAATGCTAATCAGCGTCCCGCATTGTTACCATTCATTAAACTCCACACTTCCTAGCCTTGCCTAGGGCGATTTCAACTCATGATTTACCTGTTCGAGTTTTTTGTTACATGTGGACTATTGGGTCATGCAGACACAATTTAACTATGATCGTAAGCCCATTTTCAAGTACTACGGAGAGACTAGTAATCGTAATTAGCTGGACAATTTGCAAAAAGATCCCCATGTATACAGGTTGGTCGACACCCCCCCTGTAGAAAAAATTATGGATTTGTGAATAACATCCAGCATCATTAGCCCCATCATAATTAAAAAGGGGAGAGTTGGGGGGTCCTGATCTTCGTGCAGAATTTGGAGATTTATGCAGCAATGTTTTGGTTGTTAGTTTACCAATTTTAGTACTCGCATTTACTCGTATGCAGTTATTGGTAGTATTTATTATAGATCGGATACGGACTGGGACTCTTGGATTCTTTCATGCCTGCTTGATTTTTTTTTGGGCTTCTATATTTTTGGTCTAATATTTTTTTGGGGAATATTTAACGACTAAGACGGTACGCCCCAGAGATTGGATTGGATCGATTTTGAAGGAAGGCGATTAATTATTATTGGCCGACCTAAATCATAACAAATGAATTACTCGATACCAAGTATGTCCCTGAAGGGAAAGTTTTTTACTTTTGCAAGTACATTGTTTTACCCAATTGAGATAAGCAAGTCATTGGTCAGCTTATTAAATTTTAGCTGCAATTTGAACTTGAAAGGCTCATAGATGCAAAATTTTTTTTACAATACCTAGTTGAAGCCAGGTGATTCTTTTGTTTTGAGTGTATATCATTTGCTGTATTTTTTTTTTATCTTACAGACCCTGGACATTATGGCCCGATGGAACAAATAGCCACATTTCTTTTGCACTGACTCTTGCCAACCCCATTCGATGGTACCCTGTGCTGACCATTGGATATTGAATTTGTGGTATTGGAGAGTTTTTAGTTTTCGATTTTTGAACAGACCAGATTTAATATTTTTTGGATTGTTGTAAAAGTTAGAAATGAGAAATGACATCCCCATGAATTACGTGTACAAATACATAGGTCCCCAGCACTCAGAACAAGGCGACTATAGGGTATTATTTATAATTCAGCTATCCAGAGAGTGGTGATACCCTTTTACATGCAGTTTAATTTATATCCACATGAAATATTTTGCAATTTTTACCCATTCACGAATTTTATGGATAACGATCAGTGCAATTATAATCCCCAAGAGGCGTAAAAAATTTTATAGGAATAAAGAAATTTTGAATACTGGTTTATGGCCCGCACCCCCCTAGCTTCGCCACTCCCCTTATCTAGAGAGGATAGGAAGTAAGGGTTGGTCCAGAAAGGGCTGAACCAGGTTCTTTTGTTAATATGTTATTATTATTCCCCCCCCCCCCCCCCAATTGGATGGAAATTTATGTGAGCAGTTTTAGACAAGGTAATTATTAACCTTTCATTTGGTCACCAGGGGGTTTATGGATGCACTTCTTATCTGGGTATATATGAATTGTCTGAGAGTCAGTGAGAAGCCTACACTGTCAGTTTGTGAGGAGTTTTCCCTCTTGATAAGTCAGTACTGAAGCATTTGATAGCCCTTCCCTTGAGGAGATTGGATGTGGCTTGTGAGAATTTACGACACTTGCTTGGACTTGATTCCGGGCGGTGTCCCCAGATAAGTCATTGATACTGGCTTGGGTCCAAACCAATTATATATTGACGCATATTAATAGAACTCGATGTAGTGTTACCACAAAACATTTCCTACCCATGATTAAATTATATCAAGTATGCTTGTATAGAGAATAACCGTGGAGCGGGGATTATGATAATACCCAACCTGTACTCCATTACCCTGTTGTCCCATGTTCAATATATTAAGTCGAGATAATTACTATTTGAAAGAATAGATTGTTATGTGGTGTGTTAATGTGCCTAGTGTGGGTATGGAGCTATTTATTTTTTTATATTTATATTGTTGTATAATTTATATCTAAATATGTTTCACTTTGAGTTGTGGTCCTGATTTAAAACCCCCAATTTTCGGTTCGCATTTGGGATAAAGGAATATTTGTGAATCTGTTAAGAAATGCGCCTAAACTATAATTTTTACACGGGTGTTAGTTTGTTATCGGTTCATAATTTAGCAATTTAGTATCTGTTTTGTGTATTAGGGGTTCCAATTTATAGACCTCTATTGGTTTTAACCGTGGGTTATGGACCCGATGTAATCCTATATTTTTAGAGGTTTTGTAACTAAGATATGTTTTTGGTTCAGTATTTACTGGTGGATGCTTGAGTAGGGTCTATATTTCGGAGCTGGGCATTTGCTATTGATGTTTGATGGTTTTTTGATAAAATTAATGTTCAGAGGCACATGTGGACCAATCACATAAGTACCTGTAATCATTTATTTTTGGAATGGAAGAGTCTTTTGGTATTTTGAGTATTTTTATAAATTGTTGTTGGTATATTTTATGGTGTACATTACTTAATCCATGGTGGGATATTTTGAGGAGAATGCTTCTTAAAACAATAGATTTAATTTGGGTGATTCTGGTCCTTTTGTAGGTCGACCACTTTAAATAATACGGTTTGTGGGTTTTTCGTGTCAAAGGGTTGGGGGTGACTTACAGGAATTGTGTTGGCCACTCGTTAGTGTTTGGGGGAGGTTTTTTTGGGCCATAAAATTTAGGTTTCCTTGCAAGGGAGTGGTAGGTAATTGAACAAAATTGGCTGTGGCGGTTAGGTGGTTTTCCACCTAGTTGCCCATGGTGGGGTTTTTTACGGTTGTTGAGTTTGTGTTATGTATTACACTTGGTGTTTATTGTGAAGCACCTGTAAGTTCCTTGAACCCCACTTGTTGTGATAGTTTTGTGGATAAGTTTGGCTTGTTTTCAAGAAGTGTTAGGACATGTGTGGGCACACCAGTTACCGTCCAAGGACTTCGTATTATACACTTGTTTTGGGGGTTTGGTATGTTACAGTTGTTAGTTTGTGGATGGTTGGGCCTTGGTCTGGACTGGGGGTTTAGATCGGTTCTTTTTGGAGTGTTGGGGATGGAAATTTGAGACAATATGGTGCTCACCTGAAGTAAATGGAGGAGGTGCCCGAGGGTCTTTGAGTGGGGGTGTATTTATGGATTTTGGTAGGGGGGGTGTGGGTTTACTATGGTTGGGGTTTGGGGGGGTAGTGGTGGGGGGTTTTGAGGTAACACGGGGTGGCTTGGGTGTTATGTTAGGGGGGGGTGGGGGGGGGGGGGGGGGGGTGGTGGGGGGGGGGGGGGGTGGGGGGGGGGGTGGGGGGGGGGGTGGGGGGGTGGGGGGGGTGTGTGGGGGGGGGGGGGGTGGGGGGGGGGGTGGGGGGGGGAGGGGGGGGGGGGGGGGGTGGGTGTGGGGGGGTGGGGGAGTGGGTGTGGGTGGGGGGGGGGGTGGGGGTGGTGTGTGTGGGTGGGTGTGGGGGGGGGGTGTGTGTGGTGTTTGGGTGGTGTTGGGGTGGGGTGGGTGTGGGTGGGGGTGGGGGGGGGGGGGGGGGGGGGGTGGGATTTTTTGGTTGGTTGGTGGGGGTGGGGGTGGGGGGGGGGGTTGTGGGTTTGGGTGGGGTTGGGGGGGTGTTTGTGATTGATGTTTTCATTTCTCGATTTGTTTGCAGGACATTTTTGAATAGTCAGCTGGTCGCCTAACTGTTTCTTTTGCAATCTTAGGGGGAGGTGTTTAGGGTAGCGAGAAGATCTTTGGGATGCGTGGTTTTGCGTAGGTTGGGTACGATATCTAGAACATTTGGAAGCCAGCGAAGTTGCGATTGTTTAGCTGCAGCGTATAAATTTCTTTGTTTTTCCCCCAGATTTTTTTGTTTATTGATGTAAGGTAACCTAATTGAGGTCACTTTTAATCAATTTTTTTTAGATGCCGAGATGCGGCGACTTAAACACCGTTGTTTGCGAAGGTTTTGGGAATTCTAGTTGGTTTCTTTCTTGCTTAGCATGGCAGTTCGTTCCAGTTAGTTAGTAAAATTAGACCCATATAGGAGTTGTGCTGGTGTATTGTGTTGGAAATTATGTAAGCGGAGGTAAAAGATCGTTAGCTTGGGCTAAATTATATGGAGATACTAAGCTGTTGACCCAATGTAGCATGTTCACCCCTCTCCAGGTCACAGCCGGTTGATTTATTTTTTTTTTAGTAGCCGATATAAGTTTGGATTATTAGCCATGTTGAAAAGTTTTTGCCAGAATAATGTCGAGATTAGCATTATGGACAACATGCACTTTGGAGACATCCCTATTCTCCGTACTGCATTATATTAAGTTATTAGGTTTTATCGAATGTTCATGTATGATTGATGTTTATGTATATACTATCAAATGTATTTATGATTCATCTTTTATATTTGTTTAAATAGGTTATATATATATAGTTTTATATATATAAAGTTTATGATATCACAACCATGGGATGTTGTTAAAAAGGCATTAATTAACAATTAGTAATGTTTTATGCAATCTCAGGTATTAGTGCAGGAGAGATAACTGATTTGTTTAGTGAGACAATTCAGCTTTTGCCTTAGGTTCATTAAGTGGAGTCGTTTGAATTACATTTGGATTCAATGTTAAAACCAACATTTATTGTTTCAAATTATTAAAGTGCAAAAGTGTGTATAGGAATTGGGACAGGAATAGAGCTACAAAACGGATCAACTTATAGTGATACCGGTGGAGTGTAAAGGATCCGGGCATTAACTTTGTATGCGCGGGGAATTTGACCAGTATTACTACGCTATCTTGATTGACAAAGGCAGTTTTTTATTTGTTTCCACTACCCACGTCAGTGTTTCACTTAATAATAGATCAACATTTTTACAGCATTTGATTTTACGTAGACGTGAAACAATCGGGGGATGTTTAGGGTGGGAATACGTTTAGTACTGAATTTGAGTACTGAGGGATTACTTCGGGTTCACTAAGTTAAAAAACCAGTGGTTTATAGTAAAAGTATTATGAAAATAAAGGATGGAAGAAAGTGTTGCCATTACTAGGTCTTTGGCCTACACTAGTATTTATTACGTCTAAAATACTAGCACATCCCCCCCACTTAATAATGAACAGTACGTAACAGCAGATAAGGCGGTTTTTTTGGCAACAAAAACTGGCAGTGTTAAAATTTACGGTATCAGTTGGGGGGGAGTCCACGACGGGTCGTTTGAGGGGGCATGGTAGAGCTGTATCAGAAAATAATTAGTTGATGAATGCGTGTTAGTCCCGTGGAAAGTGTGAAATGAATGTTGTGAATTTCTTGGTTTTTTGGGGATTGTTTGAGAGAGGGAGAGAGAGAGTAGAGAGAGAGAGAGAGAGGTGTGAGAGAGGGATAAAGAAGGGGAAGAGAGAGAGAGAGAGAGAGAGAGAAGCGTGTGAAAAAAGACAAAAAACTGCGAAAAACGTGTGCAAATGTAGTAATATGTTAACGTGGTGGAAAAAACTTTTGTGGGACGTGTATAAAAAAGGACGGGAAATTGAAGGAAAGGTATAAAATAAGGAGAAGATGTGAGAGAAGGAGCAGTTTAGAGAGGGATTTTTATCAGGTTTTAGAATAGATATTTTTTAAATTTTTGCTAGAAAGTTTATAGTGTTTAGTTGAACTTCGTCTTTGAGATTTATCAAGACAAGTTGTTTTTCTTGTGGATAATCTATTTTCCTTGTGGATATATACGCACTATTTTTGTTGAGCGTAAGTAACTACAACTTCGTATTTCATCCTTTGTGTAAAATAACAGTGCTTGTTCGAATGAAAGTGCTTAATATAAGTGTATTTACATTTTCTACATTACTGTGCTTTATTTGGAGACGTTACAGTGAAATCAATTTAAGACAAACCATTATTACGATAGTAGTTTGCTTTTCTACTTTAATAACTAAAAGTGTAAGAACGAACATGGGATAGAAAAATTAAACTTCTCAGTGAAAGTATCTAACCATCTCATGGCGGAAAAGTCTGTATCCACATTGAACAGATAAATATAAAGGATTAGCTCTCGTCAATATAACAACTACCTGCGCATACAAGTAACTGACGCGGGCTCATAACTTTAAACATTGGCGCCGTGGACCAGTCCTTTTCTTTAGTGACAGCATACTCTCATTTTGGCGCGCGAACAGCCTGTTTTCTTTAGTGATAGGCATACTGAAGGCCTAATCACTAAACACTATCATGGATCCACAATAGTTGCAACAGCAGCTTGATCAGCACATACAATTACTACTACAACATGCATATTACAACATACACTTTTAATTAATACCCAGCAACAGCAACAGTCAGCTCTACCAAGTCACAACACCCCTTCCAGACCGACGCAGATGCCAGCTGTGCTTGCTCTACAGAAAATTACGGAGACCTTGGGTAATGTGGACCATTTTGCCAAGTACCAACAGGTCCGAACTGTTTTCGTAACTCCATTTTGCTTGGGGATTGCTAAGTCTTTCAGGAAGTGGCTTAGTGGACATTGACAAATTTTTGCTTCTCTTATAAACGATGCATGTGATGATGGACCACAAATAGACTAGCTTTACTTTTGCTTCAGATTCTTTGGTGACCTATTTTCTCCGTCGTAAATCTACTAAAAACATATCCAAATGAGACCTTTGATTTCACTGAGGAAAGAGCTGGTCCAACGCTTTATAGTGATATAACACGAAGGACAACATTGCTTGGACTTTACTTCGCAAAATATACACAAGAAAGACACGAACCAGTGCAATTCTATGCTGATCGATTACTACACTTGGCTGAGGATGCTTTTCTAGACGGGAACATCCCTCCATAGAGCTTGAAAGACATTTAGTTGGCTTTTTTTATATCGACGGGTTGCACGCAGATAACCTTAAACTCCATCTTCTTAGAAAGGATACAGAGACCCCATTACAGGAGACCATTCAACTAGCGGTGTACTGAAGAAAATGTTCGTAAAAGGTTCCAGTAACGAACTGGCAGGATCAACCAAAATTAGACTATTTCGAAGAATACCACGAGCCGATGGATAATAGGCCACTCAAGACTACATTGGAAGTAGGAACAGCTCCCACAGAGTTCGATCAAATTACAATCATGCCAACCATTAAGCAGGACAGTCTCATTCTTTATCAGCAACCGGAAGTCATCAACAGAATGTGCACCAACGTTACTGCCTTTACTTGTTTTTTAGTTGCATAACAATCGATAAACATACTTCTTTCACGAATGCAGACAAACACAGAGTAACAATCAATACAGAGCACATCCGCAACAGTATCAGAATCCCACTCCCAACGTTTCTTTACTAAACTATGGAAATGGTGATCACAACGACCTCACCCACAGCGAAAATCATTCCTTTCAATCGAAGCCAGACCAGATTCTTACAAACCCATGTCAGGGAAACGATCAATGTCAACCGATAAATAGGACTACTCGGTATGACCACAACAGACATTACTTAATACAACAGTTATGAAACCGATAAGGTCTACTACCTCTCCAAAAACAAACACCTCAACATCATAGTACCGATTGCAAACTACAGCTAACAGAAATCAATCATATAAATTTATCACCTG
Source organism: Oreohelix idahoensis (assembly GCA_024509875.1). Taxonomy (NCBI): domain Eukaryota; kingdom Metazoa; phylum Mollusca; class Gastropoda; order Stylommatophora; family Oreohelicidae; genus Oreohelix; species Oreohelix idahoensis. The sequence continues at coordinate 21,480 of JAMPIV010012049.1, forward strand.
ATCCAAGTTCATGCATAATATCTATCAACAACAAAAAGTACAGAGCTCTGTTAGATTACCGGAGCCACCAATTAGTTTGATGAGAGTGCAATTATACCTATAGATCAGGAAACATGTCAGATTTGCAACCTTCGAAAACCTATATGGCTTCTGTGACTGGCCAACAGTTTAAAATCGATTGGAACTGCTTCTGTGTTCACTTCAGATCGGACATCAAAAAACTTATTCATCCTTTATAATTAACAGAGGCATGTCTCGAAACTTCATATTAGGACGTGATTTCTTGAACAAACATCAGGTAAGAATTTTACTTTGATCTGCAGAAAATAAAGATAAAGGGTGAATATATTATGTTTGCAAGATGAAATCCATATCGCATTATTAATCCGACTAACAGCACCAGTGACATTACAACCAAACTCTATCTTACTATAGTAAAAGGGACGTATTAAGGGATCCCAATACTTCAGTCCAGGACATACAAACTGAAGTTAACAACCTTTAACAGATAGTGCCACTTTAACGAAGATCTCCACATAAGTACCACTGAAGGAATCGCGAAAGTTACCACCAACCGTGATTTCCCTGTAATGATTTTTAAATACCCCAGGGAAGGCGGACTTCAGTAGTTCGCACGCGGTGCAATTATAGCGCAAGTAAAATTTGTGAAAACAAATTTAACAGACAAGATTCAATCTTTTTCGACCCCCACCATCAAGAAAGAAACACAGACTGATGATCTGAGTCACCCTCCCTCATTCCATACTCTTCGTCAGCCCCCACACTGTCTCCCACGCCCTCATTAAAACTTTGAAAAATCACAGCGCCGGGATACATGGCCTATCACTAAACATTCAGTCTACGTTCCGTACGGAAGGAGATTCCACAGTGAAGCCGAACACAGCTATTACAAGGATAACATGGATATTAAGACTGGTAAACATGCAAATTACACACGCTGAACAAACGAACTGTGTAATTTTCCACGTGCCTACCAGAGAGATATGTGCGTAAACACCACGATATTCACTACCTTAGAGAGGTGCAGAAGCGAAAACCTACAATTGATTACGACTGGAATTATGCGGATATCATACATCAAGAAATAGTTATTGATGCCTACTGTAATCCTCTAACACCAGCACACTTACCGCATTATAATACAAATGACAGACTTTCTCCAAGGAAAATTCCCGCTTATAGGAGAAAACAGCGGGCAGGGAATAGAAAGGTTTATCACGGGAACAGATTCGGCACTGAAAGATTTTGTCCAGGAACTTATAATGACAGCTTTACTTTATCACAAGAAACGCAGAAGTCTTCGTGAGATTAATCTTGTTACACACGTTCTTCCCCCCCCCCCCCACCCCCCCCCCCCCCCCAGTTACCCCCCCCCAGATACCATCGCTTAATTAATACGAAAAACCAGCGACGAATAACAAACTAGTGCATACTCAGACAAATACTCAGGGAAACAAACCTTCAATAAATCAACGACAGCTAAATCCACAGTACTGCCTTAGTGGTAGAGAAAGCGAAACTAACATTCAACGGAACAAACCACGATACTGCCGAAGTGCAGGACAGATCGAGAGTGATCATCAACGCCTCACCACCGAACCACAGTAAGAAAGCAGTTCTCAAGGAACATCCAGTACACCTGATGTGCAAAAGAATAGGGAAGACAGGCTGACTAAATTACTTGATACCTTGCATGCAGAAGAACCTCATGTCAATAGGCTTCAACAGTTTGTTACCAAACACCAACACAAGTTTGCCATCAATGACATGGAACTGGAGCGCACATCTACAGTCCAAATGGATATAAACACCACAACTGATGTTCCAGTACACCTCAAACCCTACCACACTTCCCTTAAGAACCGTGAGTTAGTGGAGAAATCTATAAATGAGATGCTTGAAGCTGGTATTATAGAAAGATCAAGATCTCAATGGTCATCCCCCATTATCATCGTCTCAAAGAAAGACGACAGCCACCGTTTCTGCTGCGATTATCGTGCACTAAACAAGATAAGGAAGACGATATCATACCCACTTCCCAGGATGGATGATATACTGGCGACGCTTGGAAATTCCAAATGGTTTACATCATTAGATGCATGATACGGCTTCCGGTGCATCCCAAAGTCACCAGAGGCAACGGAAAAATCTACTTTTTGTACGCATGTCGGTACTTTTGCATGGAATGTGATGCCGTTCGCACTTAAAGGAAGCCACGCTACTTGTCCCTCATGGATGAGGTCTTGAAAGGATTCCAAACCTTTGCCTTGGTATACATAGATGATATCTTAGTCCATACGCCAGGTACAATAGAAGAACATCTGAAAAGGGTAGAACAAATCTTTGATCGTCTGAAATATCACATAAAGTTGAAACTCTCTAAATGTGAATTCCTAAAACAGGAAACAAAATACCTAGGTATCATTATGGATGGCAGTGGAATTCGCCCTGACGACGAGAAAGTACGAGCGATCAGGGAGATGCCACGCCCTAAACTGTGAGACACGTACGAGATTTTCTTGAGTGTTGTAGTTATTACAGACGCGACATCGTCAACTTTTCCAAGGCAGCATAGCCATTAATAGCAATAACTAAGAACTATGCCAGGTTTAGATGGACGGATCAATGTTGTTACAGAGTAAATATTATCAAAGGGGAGGTGATCTTAAAAATGTTAAGCAAATAGATTCGATTACGAGTTACGTTGCTTGATTAAGCTGATGTTAAGTTAAAAATGTATTAGGGGAATTCCCTCGTGTGATCGAGAAGTTTCCAAGTGGCGAACACTGGTCAGTTCAAATCGCGGAGATGTTTTTTTTCTCAGAACTGTCTTGAGCTGTGAGTAAGCTCGTGTGACTAGCCCATGCAATTATCGAGACTGAGTTGTGTTTTTTAAACAACCGATTCTCGTGTCTTTTTTGGCGGGTCTAGTGTGTGAACTAATGGCAGTCTGTTTTTGGGTACCGACGGGAGAGGTTGGTTCTACAGTGTGTGTTTTGAGAATGCCTGCGCAGTGCAAAAGTTATAAAGGCCATATTATTTGTGTAGGCCTATAATTTCTGAATTTATTGGAGAATTGTGTTTGTGAGTATTTTTGATGAGGTAAGGATCCAGGACATTTGTTTGAATATATAAATGTCAAGATGAGTGAAGGCGAGATTACTGCAGATTGCCAGGGAGTGCAGTCTTGCGAGAAATTGCCGAAAGTATTCACCATTGATGTAGTTAGCACGGCGAGGATGATGTCCGTTGGCTAACCGGATCTATATGATATTTGAGGAGGCAATTGTTATTTTGAAAGGATCCACAGTTATATTAAAGCGCCAAGGTTGAGAGCGTCTTTGATGAAGCATATTTAAGGAGGCCATTATTTATTGGACAACCGTTGCTGGGAAAAGGGATCCATTGTCCGTTTATTGTGATGCTGATGTTGGAAGCATCGTTGGAGAGGCCATTTATTATTTACATTAGAGCGCCAATGTTGAGAGCGTCTTTGATGAGGCATATTTGAGGAATTCATTATATAAGCACGGTGATGCCGACCGTTGCTGAGAGGATCCAGTATTAATATTATTATATTAGCATGGGGATGCCGACCGTTGCTGAGAGAACAGTAGTAATATTATATAGCGCTCATGATTATGAGAAGTGGAGATGTGACTGGAGTACTGTATTATTGTATTGCTATGACTTGTACTTAATTGTGACTGTGTATTCTGTGTATTTCATGAACGTGTTGTGGTGTAAATAAAACGATCATTAACTTACACCAGCCGTTTATAACCATCTATGACTTCTACGTGCGTACCTGTTTTGTGAGTGATTGTTCCAGCACGCACGCACTCAATCAACCTTTCCTAACACGGTACGCCACCCACAAACACACACACCATCATGAGGTATCAGTGGTGTCAATGTTAAATAGCCATTAAACTATTAAATGGAAAGAGTAATTATCAATGGTTGACCAATAACAGACGTATCAGTAGTAACTGCAAATATAGTTGTATCAGTGATGGCAAAATACCATATATTAACAAATGTCAACAAGCATTTGATTATCTAAAAAATGCACTCATAACCATTCCAATGTTGGCACACCCTGATACCACCAAACCAATGATCCTCTACACAGACGCCTCTGATAACGCTGTAGGAGCTTGCCTTGTCCAACCAAACCATTCTGATTAAACCCCTATTATCCCTAATGGGCCCAACGAAAAGACAATTGCATTCGTGTCACACGCATTAATTAATTCCTAAAAACGTTGGACTACACCAGAAAAGGAAGCATTTGCCATCCATTATGCTATGCAGAAACTGGATTTTTACATGCGCGGAACGAAGGTTATCATCAGAACGTATCACCAACCCCTTGTTAATTGGTTGACGAAGACATCCGAACAGCCAAAGAAGCTTCAAACTTGGGCGATGAACTTGCAGAACTATGACACTACTGTCGTAGATTTACGATAGGAGTATTAAGACTTGGGTTAGGTCCCTTCTGAATAGGTTGGAATGAGTGACAGATACGGTGAGAGCTGGTGAAAAAAACACAATAGAATTTCCCCACGTGAGATGATAGGATGTGATATAGAGGCTGTCTTTGAGAATCGAGATAATCTTCTCTCTCTCACCTATCTTCTACGACCGTTTTTAAAGGCGTCAGACAGTCTACACACAGATATATATATATATATATTAATATATCTCTATCTACTCACGGGCACGCACATACACGTGACGACAGGTAAACACACACACGTGGGAAAACTATAACACTGATTATACAGATAATTGGGATCGAGCTGACCAACGCACTGATTTTTTTGTTCAAGAGAGATATTTTAATTATCATATCAAAATTTCTTACAACACCAAAAAATTTCATCAAGGAAAAACATATACAAATAGTCATAAAATTTAAGAAAATGCTACAAGGATGATAGCCCGTTAAAATCTTACTCTAGGTTTAGCCCACAGCCCCGTTAAGAGAACAGATGATGGCCCAAAGAGTTATAGATACGTAGGGTTGAGGCTAAGAGTTTTTCTTCTTTTCTCGTAAATGTGTGCACAGAGTTGAATAATCTGATTTAGCCTAAGAAGTAAAGAAACTCTAGCAAATAGTAACAAATTCTGCAGGTTAAACAAAAAAGAATTAAGACAGTAAATGGGTGACAATCTATAACTGTAAAATAACACTCTGATCTGCGTACACTCATTCATTCAGCCATGGCCATGGGTGCACAGTTATACTCACAACTTTGCTCGCTGCCTCTGGGAACATACTCAATTCTAGGACCTTCACACAGACCCAAAAATGCAGTCCTTGACCCAGAAATCCCCAGTTCCAAAAGACGTACTAAACTCTCAGGGAACGATTCCTTGGGTGTTCTAATTTTTCGAATGTCTGATTAAGTCACATAAAATATTGTCCAGGCACGAAAGTTAGCAGAGCACAATGTCATTAGCTTTGGTTTCTAGAATTTAAGGAATGTCAGATCGGATCGGTGTCTACTTTCAGGAAGTTACTATATTTGGTCACCACAGTACTAGTCAAAACTCTGTCGGAATGTTTCTGATCTTTGCTTGCCACAACGGGCTGAATTGTACTGAAGAGTTATTCTGGAAGAATTAATTCTGGCGCGAAGGCCTCTTACTTCATTTAACTGTTACAGTTCAGGTAATGAAAGTGATTTGTTTCTTCCCAAATAAAGTTCACGTACTAGAACGCTGGTAAAGTTGGGTACCACCGTTTCACTATATAAAAGAAAGAACACATATCAAATAATTTTTCAATATGTACCCACTATATCTTACATTATTAAACCGCAAGTGTACTGCTTGACTTATCATTTAAATTTCCCGTAAAGTAAGTTATATTAAATAAATCAAACATCATGAATTAGAAAATACATACGTATTTCGTCAACACTCAATGATGTATCTAGCGTTATAAGTTTAGTTTTTTTAAAATATATTCTCTCGTCTGATTATTTAGAAGTTAAATTAAATTTCTTTATTAGCCGACTGAATTTAAGCAAGAAATATAATTTCTGTTTTCCACTGAAACGCGTCACTAGAAAATAATACAGACTATATAGATTAAGCCCTCTGTTCAAAAGAACTAGTTTAAAATGAAATGAGCGATTTAACGCTTTAAACACTTTAAACCCTACACACAATATATTAGATATAATATATATTACCTCAAAACACAGCACTACAGGGTATCGCACAATTAAGAATTATACGCTTATATCTATGGAACTCTAGAAGTTCGACAAATTGTCGCAACAAACTAAGAACCTTCGCTTATACGGCTCTACTCTTCGCGAACCCCCTGTCTACTGCGATTATAGAGAAAGAATGAAGATAAAGTTTCAAACTAGGTTTTAATATCTGAAACAGACAAAGGATGAACTATTCTCCCCGCCCCGATCTCTCCCTTCTCATCTCAAAACAGCTACGTTTAACTTAGAGGCGTGTCGTAACTGCCACCAGGGCGATTACGCACCTGCGTTGACAAAAACTGACCGGGAAAAAAAGCGCGTGTCAGTTGCAAAATCTCAGACAACCGTCTTGCCGTGCCACGAGTAATCTCACCCTTCGTTTAACAAACTGACCGAGAAACGTGCGTGTGTCAATTGCAATCTCAGACAACCGTCTGAAACTGCGACTATAAGGTGTAAATATTCGCTCCCACTCAAGCGTTCGGCCCAGAAAAACCCGCGCGTGACAGGTGCAAATGTAGACAAAGTCTGCTCTATGTCCAGCGAGACGAATTTTTCGCACATTTACGTCTTACCTGCGCGACTGACATCTGATGCAATGAGGTTACTAGTCAGTATGAGAAAGAAAAACGATGATGGGAAAGAAATATATTTTTCGCAACGAGTGATGCGAAAAAAAAATACAGGAAAAAACAAGTACGGAAAGATAATAAAATAAAAGGATGCGGGTGAGAGAATAGGAAGAAGATGTAGGCAATTTAATGATATATAAAGACCCACGTGACAACTACCATAGAATACATTGCCGGAACCCTCAATAATGTGCTGACTGCTTTCTAGAATTCCATATCCTAAAAAACCCGACACAGAGTAACGAAACTGAAGCAGCTGCAATAGACATAAATGACAATGCTAGACAAATAAATGTCATAAATTCAAACCAAATTGCCTATCAATTGGACACTCACACAGACACTGATCGATTGTCAGAAGAGGATCGGACAGACAACTTTGACATCCTACAGGAACAAATAAAAGACCCGGGGGAAGTCGTTAAACTAATGAAACAAATTAAAGAAACACCAGGAAAAGTCACGGGATTTTACCATCTTTCTTTATGTCCAAGCACTCTAATCATATTGACTCAAACAAGATGGAGATTACCGAAATATATTCTACATCATTTAATATCTGAAATCCTCATCCAGTTCCACGATGAAAATGGACACCTGGGACGAGATAAAGCGATAGACGTCATTACGAAACGGTATTAATGGCAAACCATGTATAAAGATATACTGAAGCACATTAAAAACGCACCACTATTATATATACTGATGCCGAGAAGCTGGAAAATATAAAGTGTGGGAATGGATTTTCCCGTGTTTGTCATAAGGTAGAGAGCGAATGGCCTGCTGGAATGGAAAGTGCATGATTCAAACCCCCCACGTGGTTTTTTTTCAGGTGTACAGACTACATGATAAACAATGAAAGTTACACGTGCAACACGATTCCCAACAGCTATGACCCTGAAAATGTGTACGCGTTGTGGCAGTATACTCGGTATAAAAAAGGCCGTTGAGACAAAACACCCAGTACAAGTGCTTTACAATGCCCCGGACTATCAGAAAACGACCGCCAACGAGCCATTGGTATGTTGGAGACCAGAATGAGCTAGCGCGGGCCATTGTTCAGAAGGATGAATTGCCACCACATATACAGCAAAGATGACCCAATCCACCATCTAAACAGATACCATCAGACAACAATCTTCCGCCTGAGAACTGGTCACTGCAGATTACTTGGACATCTCTATCGCCTCAAGATTATCCCATACGATATGAATGCCATGTGGAACTGATATCCAGACTCCAGAACACATTTTCTCCAGAACTGTCCAACCCATGATAAATTGCGGACGTGCGACCTGGCCCAAAAGGTGATGAGCTCAGCAGATGCTATGGGGCTGCCGCGCCGACCTGGAAAAGACTGTGGACTTCGTCTCCTGGCGGACAGGCCAGGAGATTTAGCATGACTACAAACCGAACGCAGAAGAAGAAGAATAAAGATATAATTGATTACGTGACAACTTGTAAAATCTGCAAAAGGAGGAATATGAAGGCGAACCAAACCCAATTACATAAAATGCAACCTTCCAACTATCCCATGGAACTGTCAGTTTTTAGACATCTCTGTACCATACCCCTAACCACTGTCAGGAAACATGTTACTTGTTGCACATTGTAGACCAGTACTCTGTTTGGCGGAGAGTTTCCCTATGAAAGATGAGACTTCTACAACTGTCACCAATATCTTTTTGCAAGAACTTCTACTTCGAATAGTTGTCCTAGAAGAGTCATCACGGACAATGGAAAAACCAATCGTTGGGGAATCCTTTTAAATCAAACATTACAAAGTTAAACATCAAACACACTACAAACTAGATTCTATTTGCCCGCGGAAAAGTAAAGGAAGGAATGAAGTATGCATTCAACCCTTCATGATATCCTAATAGCCAAATACATTGAGAGCAAACGACCAATATTTGGATTATATACATCAACCAGGTCCTTGAAGCAATACGAGTGTAACATTAACGACATTACTAGTTTCTTGCCAATTTTACCTACTTTAGGTACAGGAGCCGGTATTCCCTGGTGGACGCACGAACCTCTCCAACCACAACGCAAATATATGGATAGGACCCAATAACCTGTCATCCCTACAACAAAAGCCATGCAGCACTATCAAATTGCGAACAAAAAATGCAGAATAAGCTTTCCGGAAGGAAACCAGCGTATACACGATAAAAACACAAAACTGGACTACAGTTTCAAATCGGAGATCTAGTTTTACATTCAAAATACAACACGTTCGACCATTCTAAATTTGACGACTAACTGGATCGATGGCTTCATATATATTAGAATAGACATACATCAACAATTTTTTATCCTGTGGCCACGTAAGAAAGTAAAATCAGGAGGAATAAATCACATTTCACAATATCAAGAAAGAATTAATCATCGCACCTGGTTCCCTTGCCTAATCCTCAACAAATACCAGACCCTATTTAGCAAAACCACCCTCCTTTAACCCACCCCCCCCCCAACCCAATCATCCACCTCTGCATCTGATGTGTCACATTTGCGAATGATGAAACTCAATACCCTTCATCGAACAGAGCCACGCACAATGTCTATCTGATATCCTCTTAAAACAGCCACACAATATCCACTTCTGATCCTCCCCCTCTCTACGAGGAAGATGACTCCCTTTGCACATCAAACGTGCCACAGAATCAGTGAAGAAAACTTCTATAATTCATCAAGCATAAACAGCCAACACAATGGCCACTTCGTCGATCCTCCATCAAAAAAACAGCCACACAACTGGGTCACTTCTAAATACTTCAGTCAAACAGTACACACGTTACTGATAATACTCCAAATCAAACCAGCCACACCAATGTACCACGTTCTGACTTCCCCACTCAAATTCAGCCAACACAATGTCGACTGTCTAATACTTTCACTCAAACAGGTACACTAAAGAACGTTTTCTTTCTGATAATTCCCTCATCAAACAGCCTGTACAATGTCATACTGCTGATTCACTCCATCTAAACCAGCCACAAGATGTCACAACCTTCTGATACTGAGTATCAACTTTTCCTCATTAACTGAACGACCACTGCAATTCACTTCAGATCCTTCATCAAACAAGCCACAGAAATGAGTCAGACTTCTAATAATTCTCAAGACATCACATCAAGCCATAACTCGATGATAACGAATGTCACTTCGAAGATTCATCAAGATAGGCCACATCCAAATTCTGTCATTGCCGATGCCTCCGTCAAAGACAGCCACACAGTGGTAAATCAGCCTGAGTATAGGTCATTCCAAACAACCCGAGAACAGCTGACAAAAGTTTATAAACCTTCCGCAGGAACATGTTCGGAAAGCAAGTTGTACAGGAGACTCAACTAAGACGACAAACACAATTTCGCACTTACATAATCTGGGCGTTTCAACTATGCCCTCGTACCCAAATCTGTAACACGGACAAAACACCCACAGGACATGCTGTAAGACCACTGATGAAGTACGTTAGAATATCTGTCCAGGACCGAACGCGCCAGGTAGATGGTCCCAAGGCTGCTCTCAAGCTAACGACGGGGGTGTGGTCGTTAATATCCTTGACAAAGACAGTGACTGTAGCTGTACCCATCTGAGCTGGACTTCCTGCAAAGCAACAAAAATTAAGAGTATTAATTACACTATGTGCGTGGCTCGACATATAGTAGGATAGTGTTATATGCCTGTGCTTTATCTTCTGAGCGTGTTGGATTAGCTATTGCTGGAAGGCAGAGAGTCATTGAAAGTTAGATAAGGCTAAACTGCTATCGCAGAGCGCTTGCTCTAACAGGAGGCAATCTTATCAAGCAGAAGGGGGGTTCACCCACTCCCGTCGAACAAGTGTTCCGGTTTGATGCTATCAGCTCCTTTACTATAACAGCTAAGGGGGGCGGAGCCCACCCGGGTTTTCTATGACTCTCAAAGTGGTCCTCCGCAACTCCCTGTTGTCTTATGTAGAAAATGAACTCCACGTTGTTAACAGCGTTCAAACCAGTATCAAACACAGAAATTAGAAGATTTAAATAACATTTTTTTGGGACTTTAGCAAATATATGTAGCAAACATTGGTTGTACAGGACTGATTGGAGCAAGTATAGATAACCAAACTGCCAACATGGGTCACAATGAATGTATTCATTAGCCGCTAAGGCAGAATCTCAAAGTTAAGGAAGACATTGTTTCATCTTAAGCTACACGTTCATGAAAATGAGACAAGCACGGGCGAATTTACCATTTTGTAAGGCAATGCGCCTACAGTTCTTTTTGTTGCACTGCACCCGACGACTAGCAATGACAGTTTATGTCAATAACATAAGTACTTTTGGCGGAAAAAAACCAAAACATTATTACACATGTGATTAGCCAGAGCATCGCAAATGGGTGAAGCGATACGGATCCTCAGAGCATTTTTTTTTCCCTCAATTAAGAAATTGTTCTACTTGTCTGTTCATGAGATTTGCTGAAACCAGACTTATGCTATGATCATTTTATAATTACTTATTATAAGATTGTTGAATTTCATTGATATCGCATAAGTAACTATGTACCATGAATCATGTCCTTTTACAAGTACTACTGCGGTAGAGATCACACAGATGTTGTACTCGTACTGTGAAATTTTATACATGCTCCTAAATGCGTATTTATAATGTTAACCCACACCTCTGGTTCTTCACCCTCTTCACAACGCACATCCAGCAACCCCTCAATTCGTCCATCCAAACCAGAACTACTTTTTCTACACCCCACTAACACACTAACTGTGAATATCCCGATGCGAGTTTCTTTTCTTTTCTTTTTTTTTCTCCCACGCCTCACATTCATTCATCCAGCAACCCCCAGCTATTTCATTGTACTATACCCCCACTATGGTACACTGTGCCGTCAATGGGAGTTCAAATATCCAGACAGCGTGACCTTTCCCCGCTCTCGTTGACAATCGCGGAGGTCATTGTGAAACGTAAATATAGTTCTGGTTCAGTTACGATTCAGATGTATATATTAGGTTAGGATACAATTATTGTCCTGAAGATTGATTAAAAGTTCGAGTTTTATTTGGCATGACCAAACCGTATATGTATTGACTTGAGAAACGTTCTTAAGTCTTATATTGTTTCTGTATATTGAATATCATAACTCCTGATTTTATAATTACTACTAGCGTTTGTTAAGTAAAGATTTACGTAAGTATTGTATTAATACGTGAATATCATTTACATATTGTGTATTGCACATTGCTATCCATATCCCATACTGTTTTATGGCAAAGTGTATAAACAACTAGTATGTATCCCCCGTTTTACGCATTATAAATCTACTGGGACCCCTCGTTTTACGAACACAATTTTTTTTTTTTTTTGCTCACATGTATACTGAGACCTTATAAATTTTTTTTTTCATTTTGCTCACATAAGTACATGCCCCCATTCAACGACGTGTACCAGTAACATAAATTTTTTTTCAAACCACTGTCCATTATTTTTCCCAACCATTGTCCATTGCCAACTATCTCAGAAGTATATGCCCCCATATGATATAGCTCCAGTATGAATGTTAGGGACTTGATATTTTTTTTTTTTGATAGGACGAAAATGTCTCCCCATGGGATTTATTTTTTGGCCCCGGGACTTGTGTGACCGGCTGGATTACACTAGCATTTACACGTGCTATAATACTACATAGAATAAGAATGACAGACGTTAAAAGCAGATAAGGCATTTTTGCACAAAACGCAGTATAATTTTAGGTTCAGGTAGTAGTCACGACGGTGAGAGGCATTGTACAGCTGCCTTAGAAAATAATAATGAATGCGTGTATGCGTGGAACGTGTGAAATGAATGTGGTTAATTCTTGGGTTTTCCATTGTTTAGAGAGAGAGAGAGGCGTGTGGAAAAAGTCGAAAAACAGCGAAACGTGTGCAAATGTAGATAAATGTAACGTGTGAAAAAAAGAGTGAGACGTGTGGAAAATGGCGGGAAAAAAAGAAGAAAATGTATGAAACGGACAGATTTGCGGGATTAACAGGACTTTGGGACTTTTATAACTTTTATAACTTTTAGGACTTTAGGAAGGATTTTACAGATTAGAAAGATAGAAATTTTTGTTAGGCAGTTTATAGTATTTGGGTGATCTTCGCCTTTGAGATTATTGTCGTGGTTGAGTTAGAGTGTAGAGTATTTGTCGAGTTGGACAACAGTAGTGAAATCGACAAGGGATAGTGGACTGACAGAGTTATAGATTACACACACAGAAAGGTGTAAATAGGAGATGGACTTGAGACAACCTGGAAGAAGATTTACCAAAATGATCTCTCTCTCCAAGCCTCAACTCACTTTACTGTCTAAGCACCTCCTGCTCTCTCTCTCTCTTCTCTTATCATACATAGAGATTATAGTAAAGAGCTAAAAATACAAATATGGATGGAAAGGTCGTGAACAGCGCATTAATAAATGTGTAAAATTTATTAAAGAAGAAAAAGCATGGAATTAATGCATATCATCACAACAACATAAAATTACATCAATACTCAAAATATTCATCAATAATCATATACACCAAAAACCACACACACAGATCACCATTCATAAAACCTGTAGAACACAGAGAGATGAAATAACTGAGTGTCAGCCCGTCCGTTTTCGGGACCAGATGAAATAGTCCGGACAGTGTGTTACTTGTAGATCCTTCGTGAGGGACTATGCCTACAAAACTGTCCTTGTTGGTACTATCATTGGTGATTCCTCCCTACTGGCGCGAGGTGGGCTGGAAGACTCTAGTTACCTTCTGTTTACCAAAATGAATAAACTGCGATTCAGTCCGTCCGCTTTCGGGACCAGATGAAATAGTCCGGACAGTGTGTTACTTGTAGATCCTTCGTGAGGGACTATGCCTACAAAACTGTCCTTGTTGGTACTATCATTGGTGACTCCTCCCTACTGGCGCGAGGTGGGCTGGGGGACGCTGTTTATCTCCTGCTGACCAACTGAATGAACTTAGCGACAGCCTGTCCGCTTTCGGGGACCAATGGAATAGCTCCAGTAAGTGGTTTCTTCGTATATATCCGCCATCGGTGATGGAATTAACCTGAATAAAATCACTGTATAGGCGCTATCGTTGGTGTCTTCCCCCTACTGGCGCGAGTGGGGCTGGAACTCTGTCCATAGATGGCTGCTCATACGTGCGAAGTTCTACATAGACCCAGAAATAAACCATGGGACGAAGTCACTTGAGGACAATTGATCCCAAGGCATGCTTATCCGGCGCTAGAATTGGCTTTAAATCCGGTTTTGGCTGGTTGACTGTGGCTTGGCTGAGTGCCCCGTTTAGGCACAAAAAAGGCGGGTGATATGGAATTCTGCTATAGGCATGCTGGGCGGTTTTGATATTCTGGAAGCCGCAATGCTCTGGCTGGTAATCCAAGAGGCGAGTAGAGAACTACTACTGCATTTGGTGATTCCAGATTTAGCGTTGGCTCCGTTGCACTGCGTGAGATTATCTTGGCGTTGACAAAAGGGGTTTTGATTCAGGAACGGGGTGTGACACTCGTGGGGCTAGATATCCTCAGAATCCCTCTAGACGAAGAGACGGTGACATTCTTCGTCTGACTGGAAACTAGACTAGCAATTCGGTATCCCCCTGAAACTGAGACCGAAAAGAGACACCCTTTTACATCAAGCAAATAATAAATCACACTAACTTTATACAGAAAGTTCCGCTCCACTATGGGATTAAATTTATTGTAGTTATTGCTATGATAGTTTAGGGCTGTCTTTAACCATGTCTCCTGTTCCTTAAAAATATCAATTATCAACACGCACCCGCATAGACTTAATATCTTTTGCACACCCAGGTACCTGTCAGTAACTGTTCTGACAGCAACAATCTACTCCTCTTCTCCCAATCTCAATATACAGGAAACCTAACCAGTAGTTACAGTTAAATGGATATGCTTATTCATCTTACAACATTAAATGAATTTACATAAACAGATTACAGCATGTGACATTACAAAATAAGTAATATGTCCCTTTGGGAAAATATATATTAATATTCCACACAATGAGTACAAAGAGAATGCAATGTTCTTGCTATAATAATACAATTGTGGCTGAATCATAAGATATAATTATATCTATGCCTGGTGACTGCTTTCAGTGAAAGTTATAGACTAGTGCCTAGCCACACAAGTAAGCATAAAATGATCCTCCCTTGCCACTAAAAAATATCTATCAGAAGGAATAAGTGACTATCTCCTATAATCCAGAGTTATTACCTGCATCTCACTATTCAGTTTTAAAGTGAACAATCCACACCTGACATTATCTTACAGAAATGACAGTTAATTTTGCTGACTCTTAACCCAATGGTAAGCATTCGTGGACTGATTCTACGCCTAATATCTGTTATTGTAAGTTTAACATTTAACCCATGATAAACCGTAACAGTTTAAGCACCACTTAATAGGCCGTAGACAGCGCTACCTTATCACTGAATAAATTACTAGGAGAAGTCCTCAGAAATAAATTCACTTCCCTAACAGATATATATAAAAGCTAACATGAATCTAATATAATAATTATAAGATATGTTTACTCACCCGAGAAAATGCCAAGAAATAGGCCAAAAACATTTAGTTCTGTGTTAATGTTTGCCTTATTTCCATAATGGTCTATCTCGGGCCAGGAATCTTCTACGAGTGTGTTTGACGTAGTAAAATTTCAAATCTTATAGCTTACAAAGGACGCTCCCCCCCGGACACCTGCCTAACCTGATTCTACAGATGTATTGGCGTAATGCGTAATAGAGTAAGACAAAAGAAATCGTGCGAAAGTTCCCCAGGCCTCAAAGGGTACCAGCCGCTCGTCATCAAACGTTTTAAAGCGACCAGAGAAATTCCCCTGTTGGGACCACAGAGGGTACCCGCCGCTAACGAACCGTTTCTTTCACAGAAACCGTCTTGGCTCGTTCTAACACTTAAAGCGGACCCGAGAAATGTTTCTCTGGTCGAACAGGTGCGTTTAGATAACATTACGTCTAGCGTTAGCTGACCGCAGCTGGCCAGCGTAAACAACCTCGGGTGGGGTTTGAGAGGGTGAGAAAGTTTGGCCATAAAGGTAGAAAAGGAAAGAAAAAGAAAATACAAAATGTCTCGGAAAACAGAACATTTAAAGGAGTAATCAAATTATGGACAAGATGGTAAAATAAATTATCTTTCACGTGACAAGTGCCCCCTTTTTTAAAGTGCGTGAAACACGAACTAAATGACAGTAATTTATCTTTTCCATCAATGTCCATTACATGTCCTAGAACATCCTATAATCATAATACAAATTTGTTTCCAACTTCTGTCAGTACTTAGCTATTGGGAGGATTGGTTACTATCATTCAAATGAACACCCTCCCTTGGTACAAATGCAAGCTAGTAACTGACTGTCTGTAGCTTCTTATCTCAGATTAAAGAGCTACTCCTGAAAAAAATTAACCCTTAAAAAAAAAATTTTCTGACTTTTACAACAATAGTCGTCAGATTTGTCAACCAAAAACTCAGCAGTGGTACCATCAACCTTTACCAGCTGTCTCATGTGTAGCATGAACAATAAATGTAACTTAATATTTATGATTGCTGTGGAGTAAAACGCTGTTCAGACTTCCTCCCAAAAGAAATAGTTCGTTATGTCTAGGGATATCGATTCCTATAATCTGCCGAACACTAAACTCTAAGAATCAAGATAGAATCTTGTGAGAGATTCATCCTCGGATCGAGCACATATTAAATGTCGTACTAGATGGGTTCTAGAATCTCGGACGGGCTCCCAATTGTCGTGGTTGAGTTAGAGTGTAGAGTATTTGTCGAGTTGGACAACAGTAGTGAAATCGACAAGGGATAGTGGACTGACAGAGTTATAGATTACACACACAGAAAGGTGTAAATAGGAGATGGACTTGAGACAACCTGGAAGAAGATTTACCAAAATGATCTCTCTCTCCAAGCCTCAACTCACTTTACTGTCTAAGCACCTCCTGCTCTCTCTCTCTCTTCTCTTATCATACATAGAGATTATAGTAAAGAGCTAAAAATACAAATATGGATGGAAAGGTCGTGAACAGCGCATTAATAAATGTGTAAAATTTATTAAAGAAGAAAAAGCATGGAATTAATGCATATCATCACAACAACATAAAATTACATCAATACTCAAAATATTCATCAATAATCATATACACCAAAAACCACACACACAGATCACCATTCATAAAACCTGTAGAACACAGAGAGATGAAATAACTGAGTGTCAGCCCGTCCGTTTTCGGGACCAGATGAAATAGTCCGGACAGTGTGTTACTTGTAGATCCTTCGTGAGGGACTATGCCTACAAAACTGTCCTTGTTGGTACTATCATTGGTGATTCCTCCCTACTGGCGCGAGGTGGGCTGGAAGACTCTAGTTACCTTCTGTTTACCAAAATGAATAAACTGCGATTCAGTCCGTCCGCTTTCGGGACCAGATGAAATAGTCCGGACAGTGTGTTACTTGTAGATCCTTCGTGAGGGACTATGCCTACAAAACTGTCCTTGTTGGTACTATCATTGGTGACTCCTCCCTACTGGCGCGAGGTGGGCTGGGGGACGCTGTTTATCTCCTGCTGACCAACTGAATGAACTTAGCGACAGCCTGTCCGCTTTCGGGGACCAATGGAATAGCTCCAGTAAGTGGTTTCTTCGTATATATCCGCCATCGGTGATGGAATTAACCTGAATAAAATCACTGTATAGGCGCTATCGTTGGTGTCTTCCCCCTACTGGCGCGAGTGGGGCTGGAACTCTGTCCATAGATGGCTGCTCATACGTGCGAAGTTCTACATAGACCCAGAAATAAACCATGGGCCGAAGTCACTTGAGGACAATTGATCCCAAGGCATGCTTATCCGGCGCTAGAATTGGCTTTAAATCCGGTTTTGGCTGGTTGACTGTGGCTTGGCTGAGTGCCCCGTTTAGGCACAAAAAAGGCGGGTGATATGGAATTCTGCTATAGGCATGCTGGGCGGTTTTGATATTCTGGAAGCCGCAATGCTCTGGCTGGTAATCCAAGAGGCGAGTAGAGAACTACTACTGCATTTGGTGATTCCAGATTTAGCGTTGGCTCCGTTGCACTGCGTGAGCTTAACTTGGCGTTGACAAAAGGGGTTTTGATTCAGGAACGGGGTGTGACACTCGTGGGGCTAGATATCCTCAGAATCCCTCTAGACGAAGAGACGGTGACATTCTTCGTCTGACTGGAAACTAGACTAGCAATTCGGTATCCCCCTGAAACTGAGACCGAAAAGAGACACCCTTTTACATCAAGCAAATAATAAATCACACTAACTTTATACAGAAAGTTCCGCTCCACTATGGGATTAAATTTATTGTAGTTATTGCTATGATAGTTTAGGGCTGTCTTTAACCATGTCTCCTGTTCCTTAAAAATATCAATTATCAACACGCACCCGCATAGACTTAATATCTTTTGCACACCCAGGTACCTGTCAGTAACTGTTCTGACAGCAACAATCTACTCCTCTTCTCCCAATCTCAATATACAGGAAACCTAACCAGTAGTTACAGTTAAATGGATATGCTTATTCATCTTACAACATTAAATGAATTTACATAAACAGATTACAGCATGTGACATTACAAAATAAGTAATATGTCCCTTTGGGAAAATATATTAATATTCCACACAATGAGTACAAAGAGAATGCAATGTTCTTGCTATAATAATACAATTGTGGCTGAATCATAAGATATAATTATATCTATGCCTGGTGACTGCTTTCAGTGAAAGTTATAGACTAGTGCCTAGCCACACAAGTAAGCATAAAATGATCCTCCCTTGCCACTAAAAATATCTATCAGAAGGAATAAGTGACTATCTCCTATAATCCAGAGTTATTACCTGCATCTCACTATTCAGTTTTAAAGTGAACAATCCACACCTGACATTATCTTACAGAAATGACAGTTAATTTTGCTGACTCTTAACCCAATGGTAAGCATTCGTGGACTGATTCTACGCCTAATATCTGTTATTGTAAGTTTAACATTTAACCCATGATAAACCGTAACAGTTTAAGCACCACTTAATAGGCCGTAGACAGCGCTACCTTATCACTGA
This sequence comes from Oreohelix idahoensis, assembly GCA_024509875.1. Classification (NCBI taxonomy): domain Eukaryota; kingdom Metazoa; phylum Mollusca; class Gastropoda; order Stylommatophora; family Oreohelicidae; genus Oreohelix; species Oreohelix idahoensis. Next base: position 40,532 of record JAMPIV010012049.1, read on the forward strand.
ATAAATTACTAGGAGAAGTCCTCAGAAATAAATTCACTTCCCTAACAGATATATATAAAAGCTAACATGAATCTAATATAATAATTATAAGATATGTTTACTCACCCCGAGAAAATGCCAAGAAATAGGCCAAAAACATTTAGTTCTGTGTTAATGTTTGCCTTATTTCCATAATGGTCTATCTCGGGCCAGGAATCTTCTACGAGTGTGTTTGACGTAGTAAAATTTCAAATCTTATAGCTTACAAAGGACGCTCCCCCCGGACACCTGCCTAACCTGATTCTACAGATGTATTGGCGTAATGCGTAATAGAGTAAGACAAAAGAAATCGTGCGAAAGTTCCCCAGGCCTCAAAGGGTACCAGCCGCTCGTCATCAAACGTTTTAAAGCGACCAGAGAAATTCCCCTGTTGGGACCACAGAGGGTACCCGCCGCTAACGAACCGTTTCTTTCACAGAAACCGTCTTGGCTCGTTCTAACACTTAAAGCGGACCCGAGAAATGTTTCTCTGGTCGAACAGGTGCGTTTAGATAACATTACGTCTAGCGTTAGCTGACCGCAGCTGGCCAGCGTAAACAACCTCGGGTGGGGTTTGAGAGGGTGAGAAAGTTTGGCCATAAAGGTAGAAAAGGAAAGAAAAAGAAAATACAAAATGTCTTGGAAAACAGAACATTTAAAGGAGTAATCAAATTATGGACAAGATGGTAAAATAAATTATCTTTCACGTGACAATTATCAAGACAAGTTTTTTGTTTCTTGTGGATATATTTTTCCTTGTGGATATACGCACTATTTTGTTTGAGCGTAAGTAACACGTACTTCGTCATTGTGTAAATAACAGTGCTGTTCGAATGACGTGCAATAAACTCAAATTGAATTTTCTACATTGCTGTGTTTTATTTGGAACGTTACAGTGAATCATATAAAAGAAAACCATTATACGATATATTGCTATCACTAAACCTAAAAGGGTAAGAACGAACCTGGAAAGAAAAATAAACTTCAGTAAAGAATCTCCATCTCAGGCAGAAGGCCTGTAACCAGATGAACAGAAACACATAAAGGATTAGCTCTCGTCAATATAACTACCTGCGCAAGTAACTGACGCGGGCACATCAACACAATTTCAACAATACATATGGAAAGCAGCATATCATGCCTGGGATTCCAGGAAAGGAGGAAGAAAGACCGGATAACACCAGAAACATTAAACACCATAACGATGAGAAAGGAATGAAAAGAAAAAAAGCAGAAGCGAAGTCCCCTAGGTTAAAGCAATTATATAGCGAACAGTACAGTCAGCTGGACAAGGCAGTTAAACGCCAAACCCGAGCGAACAAAGAGATTTTCCTAGACGATCTTGCAGGACAGGCAGAAGAGGCAGCACTGAGAAATGAACAAAGCACAGCATTCAAATAATTAAATAAATCAGCGGAAAACGAGGTGCAAACAATATTACATTAGTAAGAGATAAACAAGGAAATCTCATCACGACAGCAAAGGGACAGGAAACAAGATGGGCAGAGCATTTCAGAGAAACTCTGAACAAAGAACAACCAGAGACACAGTTGAATGTTCCTGAGGCTGAAAACGATCTAGATGTTAATACAGACATTACACCGAAGGAAGAAATCATCACGGCAATCAAAGGGTTAAAGAATGGAAAAGCGCGTGGCCACGATAACTTAAATGCAGAGCTATTTAAGACAGACCCTGAGCTAGCAGCAAAACTAATAGAACCACTATTTGCACAAGTCTGGAAAACAGGGACAACACCAACAGAGTGGAACAAAGGAATAATTGTCAAATTGCCCAAGAATTGAGACCTTGCAGACTGCAATAATTGGAGAGGAATCATTCTTTTCTCAGTTCCCAGCAAAATATTAGGAAGGATAATTATACAGAGAATTTTAAAAGCAGTAGACCACAAACAGAGGAAAGAACAAGCAGGATTTAGAAAGAACAGAAGATGTGCAGATCATATATTTACCATTTGGAACATTATAGAGCAGTGCTGAGAATGGCAGAGACAGCTGTACATTAATTTCGTTGATTTTGAATAGGCTTTTGACAGTATACATAAGGACAGTCTATGGAAAATACTGAGGGCTTATGGAATTCCATGCTGCATAGTGTCAATCATAAAAAAGCCTCTATGCCAACTTTACGTGTAGCATTGGGCAGAGCAACCTAACCTTTGAGGTGAAGACAGGAGTACGACAGGGATGCCCCTTATCAACCACTCTATTTTTAACAGTCATAGACTGGGTGATGCGACAGACAACAGAGGGCAGTCCAAGAGGAATAAGATGGACTACGTTTTCTACATTGGAAGATCTGGAATATGCAGATGAGATACTACTAGCACATTCACATCAACACATCCAGGAAAAACGGATAGACTTAATAAGTATAGCCAGCAAGTGGGCCTGAACATCAATATAAAAAAGACAGAGGTCATGACACTCAATGTGAGCAACCCCGAGCCCATAACAGTAAGAAATCAACAACTGGAACAGAAAGACACTTTCACATACCTAGGATGCATAGTAACACCAGATGGCAGAGCAAGCAAAGACATCAACAACAGAATGAACAAAGCAAGAACAGCCTTTTATAGTCTAAACAACATCTGGAAGTCCTCTCAGTGTAGCACAAAATTAAGACTATATCAGAGCTGTGTGCTTCTCTATGGTGCGGAATGCTGGAGAGTAACAGAGAAGGAAATGTCGGAATTTTCCTCATTTCACACAACCTGCCTAAGAAAAATTCTCCAAATCTTTTGGCAGAATACCATCACCAACCAAGATCTGCTTACTCGGAGCAACCAAGAGGACATGCACACCATCATAGCTGGCAGACGCTGGAGTTGGGTTGGCCATGTCCTCAGAAGTATCCCCGATGCCATCACAAGAACAGCTATGCTATGGACCCCTGAAGGAAAACGAAAGAGAGGCCGACCAAAAAGAACTTGGGGAGGACTGTGGAGGCTGAGATGCAAAGAATAAACCAGAGTTGGGGCACTATACGAAGGATGGCCACCAACCGAGCAAAGTGGAATCAATTTGTTGTTGCCCTACAAGACGCCACCAGGCGTAATGGCCACTGACTGCTTTGACGGTCGGCGGCTAAGGATCAAAGAAGAAGAAGAAGAGAGGCCTCTTACACTTGATCTGGGGTTTAGTTACTTTAGCAATAAGTTCCTACTTTGACTGTGTTTCAGTTCCCTCAGATTCCGGTTTTCCTGGACTGTAAGTCCTCAAGAAGCCGAAACAAGGTCCAGTCTGGTACTATTAATAACTCTTGCAAGGTCTGGTTGTCTTCTTCGCGCGAGGTAAATTTTCACAGTGCTTTCAACCGACTAAAGTGTCAGGTTATATTCCCCCTCTCGTTCCTGGCACGTGTTGTTTACTATTAGACCAATAATTTCAAACATGCGGGTTTATGGTGGGGTAATTCAAAATATTCCCACAAGGACATTTCTGCGCGTTACTGCAAAGGTTATTTCTCCCAAATATGGAACGAAAACATCCGATCATCTCTCGGCAATGTTTTCTCAAATACAACATCTTACTTTCATCTAAAGGTGTACAGGAAATGATTATGTCATTCGTTTCCGCCGAATGCATGCCGACAGGTCGATAATTTATCGCGGGGAAAGTAAACATGACACGCGGTCACTATACGAAAATTGACCGGGCCCATCTTGGTGTTACCGGCGTCTTAATCTTAGCAAAGCCGAGAAAAGCAAAGCAAACATGATCAATTATCACGGAACGGGGTGTAAAGTTGATAAGAATATAGCTAATATCTGCTTGATAGCAGAGAAAGAGAAGAGCCGACCACGCAAACTGCAAGTAATTTAGTACACACACACAAATTAACTGAATAATGCCGGAAAGGAAAAGAGATCGACCCAATTGTTATGTGACATTGTGTAAAACCTAAAAGTCGTGCGCGAAAGAGTTTAAATTAACAAATTAACTACCGAATTGGAAAACACGCTGTGGGGTAATTAAATTTTGTTCCCATTTTCACCCTGTAGGTCTATGCACAAATTAAGCTGTAGTTTTCGTAACTGCTTACAGATTTGTCTGAACTATACGTCATTTTAAAGATAAATGAATGTACTATTACAACAAGCTGAAAAAAGTATGTTTACAGGTGTGGTAAATATTATTAATATTATTAATTGACTGAAAGACAAACAAAGTTTCAATTTTTTTTTTTAAATTATCAACTTACCAACATGTTGCTTGTTTCTAAGGCAGTTAATGCCTTTCTGTAGGTGATTATCGCATAGTATATCCAATTACAAGAATAACAAGCCCAAGGACAGACATAATGACTAATATTTACACTATTGGTAGCTTACATAATCACACCTACACCACTTCCATAAAATCTCAAAATATGCATGCAGACCTGGTTCACGAGTTGGGACAAAACGAAAACTATTTGATGTTTCACCCTCACTAACTTGCTGCCGTTGTTTTCGATCTTGAGTTACATTATTTCCTGCACCATTTGTAACTCTAATAGAGGTCTTTGCTATTTTACGGCCCTCTGATCGCCGAGGACTTGCAATATTTTCACTATCATCACTGCTAGCACCCCACTACTATCAAAATCACTATTTCAATCAATGTGGACACCGTTTTCACTGTCCTCGTCGCTAGATCCATCAGTGTTGAAACAAATTTCTAGATTGTTCGGCCGTTATTGGAGATGTACAAGCATTTTTTGTGGTCATATCACTAGTTACCACTGTAAACAGTTTTACACGATTTGCTAACTAACCCAAATCGCTGAAAAATATGAACATAATATAAATTTTCCAGTGTTCTACAACAATCATGCTTTGGGAATTTGTTTTCCGGTGGCAACTTAAAATCTCGAACCAGATCAGAAAGTGTTTCAGTATATTTTTCATTCGTTTTATTACCAAACATAGATCGAAGCTCTGAGCGGCTCGCGGTCCAAATGATAGGATTTCATAAGCCGGTACCACCGGCTCGCGGTAATTAATGTGTTAAACAAACAAACAAACTTTATATTTCAATATAGAAGAGGAGATACCCAAAGCATATTAATGCTGAACGTACGAGGAAAAGATAAAGGAAACAGTATAAGTGCACAGAATAATAAAAAAAAAAAAACAAATTTTTCTAGTATGACAAATATTGTAACAGTGAAAGGGAATGTTAAGAAAGACAGAACGGTAAAGAACATAGTAACGTTGATTGATGCTTGAAGAATCACCACAGGCCAGACATAGAAAGCATGAACAGTCAGTCCAAAGCAAACACGTGTTACTGGGGTTCTAGCGACTTAAGAGTTGGTTGCCCATGCATGATCAAACATCGAGTCAGACGATCGATCTGCTTGCAACATAAACATGCGGCCCTCGCCGACTCCCACCTGTCAACAAAAGCAAGCGGATACAAACATCGCGCATGCGTGGTGTTGGAGTAACGGACCCTTAATGGAGGCGTCACTTCCTGACTTCCGTTGAAGTCGGGAAGTTTGAAGCCAGGGAGAAGCGATCTTGATGTTTGTCGCGATCCGGTCATTATTGAATATCAAATATAAATCGGTATTCATTAACTATTCATGTTGGGAAATGCGATAAGCCAATACTTTGTCGTTTGACGTGCGAAGATAATATCTATAATTTAAGACCACGGTTTATGATAATAAAAACGGTGTTACCCATCCATTTGACACTCAGTGCGTTCCGCAGTTTTTCCAGACTCTTATCAGCTTCCAGTTTGCGAATCTTCGTACTTGCTCAAGTGCTTAAATGTCTCGTATGTATTTGTTTGCGCCTGTCTGTTTATTCATTGATTGCCCTTTAGCTCACAAAGGAGCACGCGCTTTCAATAAGTTTACGTCAAGCGTATTCTGTCATTTGGTTCATTTCTAGCCATGCCCTATTTCTTCTTTTTATAGTCATTTTTCAATTTTGTTCTCGTGTTTTTTTGTTTGGTATTTTTTTTTTTTGGATCTTCCTCGATTTATTTAACCTTGCGGATTCTAGAGCAGGGATTTCCTTGTAATGTTATAAACTGGTTTCCTCAGTGTGTGTATCATGTCCAGAGCCAGTATTTCTCCTCTTGTTTTCTATGCATTTCTGGGGCCCCCTTCCATCAGTTCCACATTGGCGATCTTGTCAAGTCATTTAAATCTTTCAATTATAAGCAAGGGACCTCGTATGAAAGTTTGTAGTTTTTATTTGTTTGTTGTTTATTTGTCCTTATTCATGTTTCAGTTCCGTAACGTAGATTTACCTTGACATTTGATTCAAAGACACTTATTCCTATGCTGTACTTTATTTCTTTTAATGTTCATTTATTTACGAGAGCAATGGAAGCCCTTCTTACCTTCTGTATTAGTATTATTTTAATAACATTGCCATTTCCTCCATGTTGGTCTAAGTTGCTGCCGAGATGTATGTATCAGTCGACATCATGCACGTCGGTTTCTCGCGTGCAATTTGGCAATTATTTGTCGCCTTTATCCTCATAGTGTTTGTCTTTTCTCTGTGGATTTTCAGATTCTACCACTGCGCTTTGTCATATTCACTATATCAGTGGTTATCAAAGTGGGAAGTACCGCCCCCTTCCCCCCCCCCCCCTTTCCCGGGGCGTTGGGAGCATCCAAGGGGACGATAATGGAAAACTGGGCGACGGGAGGCGTTCAATAGTAAGGGGTTAGTTGAGGATTTGACAGGCTTAACTCAACAATATTAATCAGTATAACTTACGTAGAAAAGCGGTTTGATCATACTGGGCCCTGACGTGAGCGCTTGAAAGGAGAACGTAGCCTGAGCATATCCAAACCCCTGCTCCTCCCTAACTTCGCTCGTCCCAGTTTCTCATACACTTGAGATTCCCAAGAGGTTCCCAACATCAGTGAGACGAAGACAAGATAGAAAAGATAGATAGCGAAGTAGTTGTTTTCCAAGGACCACTATGCAAGGCATAGTCTCGCCTACAAAAATACGCTCAGGTAACCATCGCTGATTATAAATTGTGACGTAATCGTCCGATACAGGTGTGAAGAATAACGAAGCCACTATTGTTCACTTCCTCAACACTGAATAATGAGATATTAACAATCAAAATGATGCGACAGCTGACTTAGGTTTAATAAGCATCTTTTTGGAAGATGACAACCAGTGCTAAATAGTGTCTTCCAGTTTAATATCGGGAAATGTCCATTGCCAAGTTATGTCCGAAATTACTTTTCGCTGGAAGCTGACGAAATTTGACATCTGCGGGTTTTCAAAAAGAACCAACTTTGCTCTGTTGCAGATTTGATTGTTGCAGTATTGGGGAGGGGGGAGGCAAGTGATAACTTGATATCTGTGATACGTTAATAAACAAGGAGAAAGTGTCAATAGAGCCAAGTGTATAACTAACGGTGCTATTTATAGTTTTTTAAATGTAATGCAGGGAAATTGAGAGGTGCGCTCGGAATGTGCTCTGGTGTCACGGATTGCCTCCCCTGCCTTGCAGTAGTGGTCCACCAGTGGCCAAAATTCAAGAGCATCTAAAGTGGGTCGTTAAAAGTGTCTACCTTCGCACGAGATTACTCTTGGCAGAGTTGTAGATAGAAGGGAAATGACGCTTCTATCCCAAGGGAGTTTTCATAAGACATTTCCTAAGTCAAGAACAATGCTGCATTGGCAGGGCAATTGTTAACTTATATCGGATCAGCCGCCTTTTATGAAGAATTAAGCAATAATTCGGTCAAGCCCCCATCTGGTGTAATTCCAACGAAATTCTTTTATAAGTATTGGCTCTATAGATGTAAATATATGTCTAGATGTATATTGACTACAAAGATCCAGTAAAGTGGAAATAGAATTGAAAGAAATTAAATAACCTCAGGAGAATTAGTGCCGCCATCGGGGCATGCAGCAGATAGGACAGAACATAATTATTTCCCGTCACATTTTGGCGTGTTACTTTGCTGATTGTATTCATATGTTGCTTTGCGTTTGGTTTCGGTTATGGGATAGGAAACCAAAGTCACATCAGCAAAATTTAGATCGTCGAGCTGTTTTGACATTCCTGAATTCATTTTCTGGTGATTGGTGTTGTTTTCAGTATCCAATCAGTGTTAGAAGAGAATGCGTGATTGTAAATATCTTAAGAGTAGAATTCTTTCTTGTACATATTTCTCACATTTGAAAAGGAAATATCCTATAGTATTATCTTACAACAGCCGATAGGATAGTCTGGCGCTCTCTCTTCCAAACCTCTACACCTGACGGTAGAAGGGGAATGACTAAGTAAGTAAGTTGTTACGCACGGATCATTATTATTTTTCGTTTGTATAAACATTTTTCATATGTATGATCATTTTTTTTGACTGAAGTGTGTATTATGTTTTCTATGGTCAAAGGGACATAATCCGAGTTGTCGAAACTACAATTTTTAGGAGTTGCCTTCTCTTGTATAGAGACACGTTCGGTCTATAATTTCTTGAACGAAGCGTGACCACATCTCCTTATTTGGTAGTATCAGTCAACTATGGTAGATGTCTGAAACCTTTCTTAACGCTTCTTTTCATGACCATAAAAGGCGCGACTGTGTAAGACTTTTATCTCGAATGTTCTTCGAATCGTCTTATTGTGAACGGCAACTCAGAGATTGTCGTTCTGCGCATGTCAAAAACCGGGAGTTCGTTCTGTGTGTTCCGCCCAGTTGGGCAGTTTTAGAAATGGTTTAAGAAGCGAGCAGACGCAACTGCGTCTTGTGATTCTCTGAGGGAAATACAGTGTCTTAGTGAGTTAGTTAGCTAACTAGACTATTTCCCAGTATTATGCAGCCTGCCTGGAGGCATATGTTCATGGTTGATTTTCCGAAATAAGGTAATTCCTCTTGTATCGAACTTTATGCTATCGTCTAGAGGTTCGTCATTTTGTCGCCTATTTGCTCGCCTGTGTGATGCAAAATGGAGAGGTACTTTGACTAGGATTAAGTCACCAGTATCTGTATACCTGAACTAGTTAAATATATATGGGTCGCTCTAGACCAACAAGACTGTTGTCTGTGTTCCAGGATTCGTTATATCAGAGATCACGTCCAAGTCAGATGGTTAGACTTAGGAACATTATAAAGGTCGAGCTGACCTGTAGCCCATGTATGCTATTCACGTGCAGACAGTGAACGGACTTATTGTATACAACTGATCTGCTAGCATCAGAATGGGAGCATTTATTATTGTTTATGAACATTGAAGATCTGTAGCTGACACTGTTGCAGAAGTTATAGAAATTATTATTATTTATACAGCTTCACGAACTAGCACTCGATGATTGATGAATTTCTGAATCTATTGAACTGTGATGTCTTATGACGCATATATACAACAGCTATCATTGCTGACTACAGAAATTGTTTTCAATGTGCCATATCATCTTGCTGAACTCGTTAACCATGTTGATGTCATAAGTATCATGACTGTTTTGTGGCGTGCAATAAATGAAAGAAACTTATACAACGAAGTTACCCTTTCTATGACTCTACACGTCATGTTGCCTGTGTGATAACCCTGTGAACTGTTCCACTACCACATACACAGCAACATCCTAAATCAGAGAAGACACCTACATCTTACACTTTAACACCAGGTGTCGATAAGGGTGGCAAGTTACCACTTCAGCACAAATCCACCCTTATCATTTTATTGAAAGTATCCGGATTTTCTGACAGTTGCTGATTTTGAAACTACCCGGCGCTGCTCGGCAATATTGAAGTTTATGTAAAATTAGAAGGACAAGTACCGAGCGAATGGATTTCCTGATCTGGTGAAAAGAAGGACAAGTGCCGTAACAACTGTTCCGGTCTCAGGGGTACTGCTGCGGGTTCAGAAGGTCAAGTGCCGGTTAAATCAATTTAGAAGATTCAGAAGGTCAAGTGCCGTAACAACTGTTGCAGTATTAGAAGCTCATTTCCTTCGTCATGGCTGTTTATGGGAGCAGAAGTTAATCAACGTTGGATCATTATCCTCAGAATGCTGATTACATCCTGTTCTGCACCGTGCTGACGCTGGATTTATAGAAGTTAAGTGGCCTGTTTTGTTTGTGAACTGTGCCCTTATGTTCTAACTGAGCCTTCTGTACTTTCACACTTTCTCCTATTGTTTTCATGATACATGTTTATATGTTATATGTTATTTGTTATTTGTATATTTATATGTTTATATTTCAGCGGGTTTTTCTCGGTTGGGCGGAGTCTTGCAGTAGAAGATACCACGTCACAGAGGTTCTACTGTTAGCGTTTTCGTTAGGGACTGTGCGAATTTCCTACAGTGAAATTTGCTAGCGACAATCGTTGCTATATCTGTTTAGTTGTGACGAGTTGTGCTTTATTTCTGTTTCTTGTATATATATATTTTTTTTTCTTTTTTCTTTTCTCTCTTTCTTTGTGTTTTTAGTTTCGATTTCGATTGTTTGTATTTGTAGGTCTCCCCTTTGCTATTATTCAGTTCTTTACGTATATTTTTGTGTATACACTGTAGCGTCATTTGTTAGTCATATCTTCGCATATTTCTTTTTAGTTTTGCTGTTTGTGTATTTGACTTATGCGAATGTTTTCGTATTGTTTGATCTTTGTTGATTGTTTACATTGACTCTGATCTTTGTTATTGTTTACATTGACTCTGATCTTTGTTATTGTTTACATTGACTCGGATCTTTGTTGTTGTTTACATTGACTTTGATCTTTGTTATTGTTTACATTGTTGATGACCTTTGCTATTGTTTACATTGTCTTGTTATTGTTTACATAGTTCTTGCATAGTTAGCTTTCACTATTGTTGATATATGCTCATGCACTATTGGTCTATAGTGCACTTATCATAACAAACTGGTGTTTTTTTGCTTATGCACTATTGTAGTGCAGTTATGATAAATAACTGATGATTATGCACTGATTTGGGTAGTGCACTGTTAATTAAGAGGTGACTTGTGATATTATTATACATTTGATAATACAAGTTGGTGTCAACTCCTGTTTCCCACAGAGATTGGGTTCAACATAGAGATTATACAAGCACTTTATTAAGTCTTGTTGCTATTTAACATTGAAATAAGATAATTAATTATTTCAGGTTCTGTACTCACATTTTGGACATCATGTCTACATTTGAGTACTTTATTGAGCAGGGTAAAGCCCTTGGGAAGACAGGTGATAAATTAGAAGAATTTGCGACTGTTCAATATGCCAAGGCATTGAAGTCGGAAGAAAAGAAAATGAAAGAACAAACTGAACAAAAGAGAATAGAGGCTGAAATAGAACAAAAGAAACTGCAGATGCAGGTGGAGGAAAAAAGATTTCAAATGGAAATGGAAAAACAAAAAAGAGAAGCTGAAAATAAGAGACTTGAAAAAGAAGCTGAAGAAAAAAAGTTACAGGCCCAGGCTGAAGCTGAAAATAAGAGACTTGAAAAAGAAGCTGAAAATAAGAGACTTGAAATAGAGGCTGAAGGAAAAAAGTTACAGGCCCAGGCTGAAGAAAGAAAGTTACAGGCTGAGGCTGAAGAAAGAAGGTTACAAAGAGAGGCTGATGAGAGAAAAGCAAAAATGGAACATGATGAAAAAGTCTTAGCTTTAGAGTTAGAGAAGTTAAAGTTATTGAACACTGGTAATGCTAATGAGGCAAATAAGGTGTCAAATAAGACTAATGCTAAGGATTTCAAGCTTAATCTACCAGCATTTAATCCCTCAATCGATGATATAACATTTTATCTAGATAGATTTGAAAGTGCATGTAATGTACATAATATAGATAAAACATTATATGTGTATCATCTGTCCAAGATACTTAGAGGTGATGCTTTGACTTTGTTGAGTATGGTAGATGTGCCTGACAAAAACAACTATGAGGTTGTCAGGGCGGCGTTGTTAAAGAAGTACCAACTTAACGAGGACGGATATCGTCTTAAATTTAAAACCATGTTACCAGAAACTGGAGTTGAATTCTCTGAATTCATCTCAGGCATCCGTCTTACTTTTTTACGATGGGTTGAGTTGTCTAAGACAGAAAATACATTTGAAGCTCTTATGGATTTACTACTTAGAGATAAGGTTATGTCTTCTGTTAATGAAGCTTTTCTATCTTTTCTTCATGAGCGTAAGCCTAAAAACATAAAAGAAATGGAAGAATACTGTAGCCAGTATGTTACTGCGCATCCGCACATAACCATTAGTAACTCTAAGGTGAAAGAAGGTCTGCCAGTTGCTTCGGCAGCACCTTATGGCCCAAATTTTATGCGTAAATTTCAGGGTAGCCAGAAAAAATTTCAATAAAAAGAGTAATCGTAATTATGCCCAGAACCATAGTGATCAATTCCAGGGTGATTCTTCTTCCCAGAACTGGAGACAACCTAATACTACACGTTATTCTACTCCGGTTAACTTTAGAAATTTTCACAAAGGTAATCGGTATAGAGGAAAATATTTTATGCAGAGACCTCAATACCAAGATAATAGAGGTTCTCAACAGCATAGAGATAGTAATGACAGTTATGGAAACTGGAACTCAAACCAGGATAAAAATTACAGTAGGGACTTTAATGATAATTGCAGAGGCAATAATGGTCGCGGTAGATCGCAACATAAGAGAAAAAGATATCAACAGACAAATTCTGTTCAACAAGAATCTCAGGGAGCAGATAAACAGGTTAATAATGATAAAGACCATAATGCTATCGGATGCTCATCTTTTGATTTTTGGTAGGGCAAATAAGTGTATCCAATGCAGTACTTTATTTGATCCGAAAACCATTAGTACTCTAAGCTGTGGTCATCCTTTGCCCGCTCTTCCTGCTAATGTTGCTCATGATGGGAGAGGTTCTCTTATATTACATAAGGGGCTAGTAAATAGTAATCCAGTCTCAGTGTTGTTTGATTCTGGATGTACTACTGTCGGCGTTAGGCAATCTCTTGTAGATCCATCCTGTGCTACAGGAAAAGTCATCAAATGTGTCACATTTGGTGGCACGTTAGAAAAGTATCCTACTGCTATAATACACATTGCTACTCCTTTCTTCACGGGAGAGGTCCACGCGTGTCTACTTCCAAACCCTATTGCGGACCTTATTATTGGTCGTATTCACGGAGTTAGGGAATGTACCCCACAGCAGATTGCTGTTTGGGAAGAGCAAAACATTGAAGCTACCAATGCGGTGGTCACAAGAGCACATGCTCTGGATCCACCTCAAACTTCATTAACTAATAATGATGAAGTAAATGACCAAGATAGTCACTTGACTATTACACGTGACTCATTTATCAAATTGCAAGAAGAAGATCCTTCTTTACAAAAATTCTTCATTCTAGCAAAAAAAGGTGATCCTAATCAGAACACTAATAGGAAATCTTGGATTTCTATGAAGAACGGCGTACTTGTACGTATGGTACAAGACTCGACTACGTCCACTCATTCACAAATTCTTGTGCCTAAGAGCATGAGATTGCAAATATTGCAACATGCTCATGACTCGCAATGTGCTGGACATATGGGTTTTTCCCGTACAAAGTCGAGGGTTCTTGCGGCTTTCTTTTGGCCATTTGTGAGCAAGGACATACGAATGTACTGTCGCTCTTGCAAAGTATGTCAGGAGGTCAAATCTAAAGGACCACGACATGCTGCGCCTATCCAGGCTGCTGACATTCCTATTCGCCCTTTTCAAAAAATGGCAATAGATATTATCGGTCCTTTTAGAATTAAGTCGGCTAGAGGACATCAATTTATCCTTACATGTGTCGATATGTGCACACGTTGGCCAGAGGCAATACCTCTCAAGAGCATCTCAACTGCTGATATCGCAGACGCTCTTTGGCTGATATTTTCTCGCTTGGGTTTTCCCGGAGAAATATTGTCAGACCATGGCACTCAACTTATATCAGACACTATGTCACAGGTAATGTCTATGCTACACATTAAAAGGTCTCTCAGCAGTATCTATCACCCAATGTCTAATGGGTTGGTCGAACGTTTAAATAGGACTCTGAAAACTTTACTTGGTAAAATAACTGAGGATCATCCTCAGGATTGGGACAGGGTCTTACCCGCGGCTCTCTTTGCGTATAGAGAGGTCCCAAATGAACATACGGGGTTTTCCCCTTTTGAACTTGTCTTTGGCGCGCAACCGCGCGGCCCTATGTCTTTACTTCACGATCTAATCACTGCCGATAATATTAGCGATGAGACTCAATCTTCTTATGAGTACGTCATTGCTCTTAGGCAAAAGATCATCGAGGCATGCAAACTAGCAACTTCGTCTTCAGAATTTGCTAAAGAAAAGGCAAGGCAGTTTGCAAATAAGAATAGATGTCTACGACAACTTTGTCCAGGTGACAAAGCTCTCGTTCTACTTCCTTCAAGGGAGAACAGACTTCTAATTGCATGGAAAGGTCCATATGCAATAGTCTCCAAAATTTCTGATGTCGACTATGTTGTCGATATTGATGGAAAGCATAAAACTTTCCACATAAATATGCTCACAGAATTTTATGAAAGACCTGACTATTTGCAGCCTATTTTCCAGGCTACGGACAATTCACAAGCAACTCATGGTCAGTACTCATCTCTGTCAGTTATACAGGATGAGGAAACTACTTTTTCTGATGTCAATCTTCCTCTTTCTATGGTCCCACTTTATTCTACGGAATCTTGGAAAAACGTGACCGTTTCTCCAAATCTTTCCGCTGAGGAACATCGACAAGTTTCTTCGATGTTGCAAACATTTCAGGATGTTCTTACAGACATCCCGGGACACACACATGTCATAGAACATGACATTGTGCTAACTGATCACAATCCTATCAGAGTCAGACCATATCCAATACCTATTCATTTCCAGTCTCAAGTCGAAAAAGAGTTGGATGAAATGATACGTTTGGAAATCATTGAACCATCCACTTCAGCATACTCTTCGTCTATGGTTATTGTTCGAAAGAAGGATAATAACATTCGCATTTGCGTAGATTATCGCAAATTGAACCAAGTTACGAAGTTCGATGCTGAACCTATGCCTTCATTAGAAGAGCTACTCAATAAACTTTCTAATTCTAGATTCTTTACCAAACTAGATTTGTCTAAAGGTTATTGGCAAGTCCCGCTAACTGAACGTGCCAAACCTTTTACAGCTTTTTCTACACCTAGGGGTTTATTCCAATGGAATTTCATGCCTTTTGGTCTTATGAACGCCCCTGCTACATTCGTACGCATGATGCGGCGAATTCTCGCATATCGTACAGATGTCATAGCATACCTAGATGATATCTGTCTATTCAGTGATTCTTGGGAAGATCATTATTTGGGTTTATACGAATTACTGTCTACTCTTCGCGAGTATAACTTGACTGCAAAACCCTCTAAAGCCTTTATAGGATTTAGCGAGATTTCTTTCCTAGGTCATCGGGTTGGTCATGGTCTTTTAAAGACAGAGGACCACAATGTTTCAAAAATACTTAACATTTCGGTCCCTAAGACGAAGAAACAAGTAAGGAGTCTATTAGGTTTGATTCAATTCTACGGACGATTCATTCCGAATCTGTCCTCCATTATGGCACCGCTTTCTACTTTATTGAAGAAAGGGTCGCCTAATCTGATCCGCTGGTCTAAAGAATGTCAATCCTCATTGGACCAGGTTAAAGCCCTATTTTCATCTCCACCTATTCTTAAGTTACCTACTATTGAGAAGACTTTTGTTCTTCGAAGTGACGCCTCGTCAACAGGGATTGGGGCAGCACTAATGCAGGAGTATTCTGATACTTTGCATCCGGTGATGTATATCTCTAGGAAATTAAACGCTGCAGAAAAGAATTACTCGGTTTTAGACCGTGAGTTATTGGCTATGGTATGGTCTATTCTGAAGTTACAAAGATTTCTTCTAGGCGCACATTTCATTGTGGAAACCGACCAGAAAGCGCTTACTGCTATTCAGAGCAAAAACTTGAAGAGCTCGAGGTCCACTCGTTATGCCATAGCTCTTCAACCATTTCATTTCTCGGTTCGAGCTATCCGTGGTTCGGATAATGTAATGGCAGACATTCTGTCCAGATGTCCACACGATTCCACATGATTCTTCTGTCATATATATATATTTCCTGATATACAGTCCAATGTTATAATGACATGTTAGTAGATTTTGTCTCATTTTTTTTTTTTTTTTTGAGGGAAATTTATAACATTGTACCATGTAATTATCTAAGAAGGCTTAGTTAGTGATATACGGGCCAAAAGATCACTCGGCCACATTTAAATAAATTATTTTCAGGATTGTATTAAGAAATTTACCAGTTGTCTTTAAGATTTGTGTTATTGATATTTTCGCAGCACATCATTGAAGTCTGCGAGTTTATGTCCATTGTGGAACTTTGAGGATATCAAGTCCTGTCCTACATTGGGAGCGGATGATGTCCACATCTTCTTCTATTGAATGTTTTGTGTCACCGAAGAGCAACACATGTATTACTTATTAATTACTGTTACTTTATATAATGTAATAATATAGTGCGGTATATTAGTAAATTACACCGCTATTTGCAACACATTGTATGATAACACATAATATATTTAATTTCATATATTGGTATGAGTATAATTTGATTGTCATTATGTTGTTGCCATCATTGTGGCGTGTGTTGGTGGCACCTTCCTGGAATATATCAGCGTATACTTAGATAAATTTTTTCTCTAAGGATCTGAGATATGATCTCAGTGTCGCTCCATGCGTTGAGCTAATTTGTTAGGTAAATATCCACGCATCATACGTGCGTTAGGAGCCTAGATTTTTTTCCGGCTCCAGGATTTAAAAAAAAAAAAAAATGTTTCATTTTTTTTTTCCAGGGAGGGTGCGGTAATGTTACGCACGGATCATTATTATTTTTTCGTTTGTATAAACATTTTTTCATATGTATGATCATTTTTTTTGACTGAAGTGTGTATTATGTTTTCTATGGTCAAAGGGACATAATCCGAGTTATCGAAACTACAATTTTTAGGAGTTGCCTTCTCTTGTATAGAGACACGTTCGGTCTATAATTTCTTGAACGAAGCGTGACCACATCTCCTTATTTGGTAGTATCAGTCAACTATGGTAGATGTCTGAAACCTTTCTTAACGCTTCTTTTCATGACCATAAAAGGCGCGACTGTGTAAGACTTTTATCTCGAATGTTCTTCGAATCGTCTTATTGTGAACGGCAACTCAGAGATTGTCGTTCTGCGCATGTCCAAAACCGGGAGTTCGTTCTGTGTGTTCCGCCCAGTTGGGGCAGTTTAGAAATGGTTTAAGAAGCGAGCAGACGCAACTGCGTCTTGTGATTCTCTGAGGGAAATACAGTGTCTTAGTGAGTTAGTTAGCTAACTAGACTATTTCCCAGTATTATGCAGCCTGCCTGGAGGCATATGTTCATGGTTGATTTTCCGAAATAAGGTAATTCCTCTTGTATCGAACTTTATGCTATCGTCTAGAGGTTCGTCATTTTGTCGCCTATTTGCTCGCCTGTGTGATGCAAAATGGAGAGGTACTTTGACTAGGATTAAGTCACCAGTATCTGTATACCTGAACTAGTTAAATATATATGGGTCGCTCTAGACCAACAAGACTGTTGTCTGTGTTCCAGGATTCGTTATATCAGAGATCACGTCCAAGTCAGATGGTTAGACTTAGGAACATTATAAAGGTCGAGCTGACCTGTAGCCCATGTATGCTATTCACGTGCAGACAGTGAACGGACTTATTGTATACAACTGATCTGCTAGCATCAGAATGGGAGCATTTATTATTGTTTATGAACATTGAAGATCTGTAGCTGACACTGTTGCAGAAGTTATAGAAATTATTATTATTTATACAGCTTCACGAACTAGCACTCGATGATTGATGAATTTCTGAATCTATTGAACTGTGATGTCTTATGACGCATATATACAACAGCTATCATTGCTGACTACAGAAATTGTTTTCAATGTGCCATATCATCTTGCTGAACTCGTTAACCATGTTGATGTCATAAGTATCATGACTGTTTTGTGGCGTGCAATAAATGAAAGAAACTTATACAACGAAGTTACCCTTTCTATGACTCTACACGTCATGTTGCCTGTGTGATAACCCTGTGAACTGTTCCACTACCACATACACAGCAACATCCTAAATCAGAGAAGACACCTACATCTTACACTTTAACACCAGGTGTCGATAAGGGTGGCAAGTTACCACTTCAGCACAAATCCACCCTTATCATAAGTATTATCTTACAAACACTGTACACCAGCGGTAGGCAACCCAGGAGCGTCGAGGATATACTTTAGAAGCAGTTAGCTCTCTGAAGATCTACTTTGATAAAATCATGTCTGATTTCAGGTTTCGGAGAATCTAGAATTTGGAGTTAGTTGCAACCTATATGTAACTTTTATCTGTGCTTCCTGAAATTCCAGCGACAGAGCTGTGGAAAATTACATTGAAATATGACACCGAATTTTCACTTCACTTCAAAGAAAAGATTGCTGTCTGTTTTATGCAATTAACGAATAAAATGAATTTTAGGAATGTGGTGAAAGTACGTTTAAACCTGGAGAAATAGCATTTTTAAGTGCCGGTGGTAGAGAGCTAGGTTGGAAGCTTACTTAGATTAAATAATTCTTTTTTTCTCTCCCTGTCGCCTTCTGATCTACCAAATGATTAAGTGTGATCTACCAGCAGATCAAGAACAATCGGTTGCTGAGACCTGCCTTACACAAATAAGGTTCTTCTGTCAGAAAAATATCCTTGCCCAGTTGTAATCTCAGTAGTTTCTTCTTTCTGTGTATTCAAAATTCTCTAGTTACCTGCCACGTTTGTTAAATATCTAACAATAGATTATATTGCCTCATGTTGTTGCCTGGGGGTATCTGAAGAAAAAATAGGACTACTGCCTCCTCAATATATATATATATATATATACACACAAACACACACACACACACACACACACATATATATATATATATATATATATATATATATATATATATATATATATATATATATATATATATATATACACGCACACACACACTTATAAAACAAGCAACCTCTTTGTAAGTTATTATTTCATATTTTACACTAAGGAGGTTTGGGCATCGGACCGATTACTTCTTCTTGCAGAAACTTTGAGCAACAAAACTTTATTATTATATGACTGTGATATATTGAAAATAAAAGTATATATATATATTTTTGGCTGTATTCCTCGCATTACTGACACGTGTTATACTGCACTGAAAAAAAACAACAACAACATTCCACACATAAGAAAAGACAATACGGAAAAGGACGTAAATAACAACAGGAAAGATCACACATCAGACAACAATAAGGACAACTTACCAGATATAAAAGACAACACGCAAAACAACAGAAAAAGTAACACAGCACACACGACAAAATAAGAAAAAAGAAAGAATGTCAAGTAACATAAATAACATAAAAGTTAACACACCGGGCAACAGACACGACAACGCCAGGAAATACAGAGGAGACCAACAGAACCAAATAAAGAAAATACTACTCATCAGACAACAGAAGGACAACATACCAAAAAAATAACGACAACACACCAGACGTTATTACAGGGAACACACACAACATAATATAGAGCGCACCAGACAACATAACAGATAAATCACTAGATGAAATAAGACACATCAGACAACAGGAATGACAATGTCATACTGAAGGAAAGACAGCAGAACAGAACACGCTAGGAAAAAAAAATGCTAGCAAAAAAGACACCACACCCCACAACATTAAAGAAGGAAGCAAAAAAAAAAAAAACAACAACAGACAACACAAAAGACAACTTAGGGGAAAAAGAATGTACAAGAGAAACTAGCCGACATAAATGACAACACACCAAACAGACCATGTAAAAGATGAAGCATCAGACAACATATAAGACAACACACGAGATAACATGCAACCTCCTCTAACTGTCTTAAGTGTCCCACCCGTAACAAACTCTCACCAACTTTGCAATCTACGAGTATTCTTGATGCATTTTTCAGAAAATTACTGCAAAGTTGCTCATTGCGCGCGGAAACTAAATTACACATCCACTGAAATAACGCACATGTCTTCCTATCTGTTCATTGCGGGTGTTTGAGTAATGTTGAAGTTTTTTTTTGTTTTTAAACATTTCTTGAACTTTCCCCATTTATACTACGCAATGCATCTCCATCTCATAATTATATATTAAGCCAGAGAAGCATCATCATAGATGACGTTTCTATGCTTCCCTACCCTTCTTTGCTTGTCATTGCTTTACTTCTGAAGGAAAATGGCAATGAATGAAATGACCAAATGAGAATTAGTGTCGTCACCAGGACATAGAGCAGAAGAAGCACAACTTAATTTTTTTCCCGCCATGTTTTGGCAGGTTTCTTGCTCTGAGAAGAGAAAGGGTCAGACAAAATAAAAGACATCACATTAGACAACACAAGATACAACACACCAGACAGACAAATAAAAATAAAAGCTAACACTTACCTAACTTTAAAGATAGCACATATTTCCCTTACATAAGAATTGTCTTTTCCCTCAATCCCTGACGTTATTATGTTACCTCTTTTCCTATCAAAGTTGCAATCTTTTTCATGGCGCGTTCTTCGGGCGAGGAACTGAATAACATGTCTGTTGAATCATGGCGCATTTTATTTCCATCTTTAGTAATGGCGGATGTTTAATTCTGGACACAGTTTCTTGAATTTTTCCCATTTGTATTTCGTCTGAGCATGAATAAGTATGTTATTTTTATATTTTGTAGTGGGACCGAAGTCGCAGCAAAAGTGATGAATGCAGTCAGCGACCCATAGCTTGACTGCTTGCGTCAGGGTCAGCGAACCAAAACTGACCAAGACCCTACTCAACCTCCAAGTGGTGGTCCTGGAAACAGGCTGCATCCCTGCAGTCTGGCTGAGAGAGTAGGGATCGAAGAGGGAAGGAAAACCTGGTCCCAAAAAATGCCGTTCTGAAGTCGGATGTGTCGGCCGAAAGGCGCAGATATCGCAGCTTTGCTGTAAACAGACACAACACAACCAACGTCCTTTTCAGGACGAACGAGGACGAAGAAGAATATTTTGTAGCAGATAATGAAGAGAGTTCGTACCATTTGCAGCAACTCGGCCGATTTAGTCGCTTAAGTCGATACTCTTTTAAATAACACTGGCTAATAAAAAAAAATTTTTTTTTCTTTCTCTAACATTTTTTTTTTTTTTTTTTTCTGGTCAATTTTAATGCGCTGTTTTTAAATCTGCAAACCGTTTTTCTCTATCAGGTCGGGATCTCTAGAAATACGCAATTGAAGTTTTTTAACAACGCATACAGTATTACAACATTATTCGTACAAGAAGTATAACAGTTATGTAGGCTTGAATTTCTTTGCAGTCGACTTTCGTCGGTGAATGGCATGTGGTACATCGCGATGAAGCATCCAACAATAATCGGCAAGCATGGTCACACTCCACCGTCCTTGATAACGTTACTCCATTATGGCGATATCTTGATGGAATCGTTCTCCATGTTCATCGCTGACTTCGCCAAGGTTGTCAAGGAAAAAGTCAAGATGCGAATCGAGAAAATGGATTTTGAGGGACATGTTACAGCCCGTAATTCTGTATGCATCTATGCACTGCTTAACCATATGCACATAGTCGACAGATTTGTGATTTCCCAGAAAGTTATCGACGATCGATTTGAATGCCATCCATGCGCGAAGTTCACTACCATGTAACAAGTTCTCGAATTGTTTGTCTGCAATAACTTTCCTTATCTGAGGTCCTACAAAGATAAGTGAAAGCTTTGCTCGTTTTATCTAACGCTTTTACGAAATTCTTCATGAGCCCCAACTTTATATGTAACGGTGGTAAAATGATGCAGTCTTTGTTAACTAATGGCTCGTGTATTACATTTTTATGCCCGAGCTGCATACGATCCCTGATAGGCCACACCTTTCTTGCATAATGTTCCTGTCTGTTGCGGCTGTCCCATTCACATAGGAAGCAACAAAATTTAGTATACCCAGTCTGCATGCCCGTGAGAATTGCAATGACCTTTAGGTCTCCACAAATCCGCCATTGGTAGTCATTGTACTTTATTTTTTGCCAAAAGTATAGCTATATTGTCATAAGTTTCTTTCATATGAACAGAGTAGGCGACTGGAATTGATGAAAATAAATTTCCGTTATGCAATAACACGGCTTTTAGACTAGTCTTGGAAGAGTCGATGAAAAGTCGCCATTTGTTGACTATGTGCTCATGACCGAGGTGCACCATTAGACCGTTTATATCTTTGCAATAGCAAATGTCATCATCCATCTCAAAGTATTGAACAAGTTCTCTGTGTCTATGATGAAATTTAGATATCGGAGTATTGGGCGCTAAAGGATTCCATTCTTTGAGTCGCGAACCGAGTAATTCCGCTTTGTCCTTTGGTAAGAGCGAGATCACGTATTAGATCTGAAAGTTCTGAATGGTTAATTAAGTGAACACCATCATTCACCGGTATATAATCCGAGTCAGAATTAGTTTCTAAAGCAGGTAAACTATCACTTTCTGATGGTTCATTCACGTCCAACGGATATTGTTCTGGTGGAACTGGGATCGGACACGTGATTGGATCATAAGGCACTGGTTTCAAAACCGATTCAATATTTGGATAAACCACAGACTTTCTAGTGTTAAAAGTGAAACCATGGACATTTGTCAAGCAGAAGTAACAATCAGTAGCGTGATTTGTCGGTTCACACCATATTACTGGCACTCCAAAAGGCATCGACTTATGCTTCGGCGGTTTTCGTAACCAACCTGCCAATGTATTTGCACAAGTCGAACAAACTGCATTTGGCTTCCAAGATTTATTTGCATCATCAACTTTCGAATCGAAATAAAGTTCATATGCTTTCTTTAGTAATGGTGTAAAGTTTTTCTGGTGAACACGATCGGTAAAATATCCGCACACGTAACAGAACAGATCAGCCGAATTTCTACAACTTCTAGAAGCCATATTTCGCTCAGAATTATTTCAAAATACAGTAACTATTTAAAAAAATAGCGTAACATATGTCATGCCCCTTTTAGCAGTATAAAAAGTAGAATTATTTTGCATTTTATTAATTTTTAATAAGTTATATAGTAAAAATGAGACGGAGCAAATAACGGTTTCCCAAAAATATATTTATTCACAAATATCTTAAGAACCCGATGTGATAGAGATAAACGGATTTCAAATTTGAAATCAGCGCAAGAAACTGACCTAAGAACACTTATTCTTATATAAGAAAGAAAAATGTTGTTTGTCAGTGTAATTATTACGATACGGAGAAATAGACAGTTTTATTCTGAATTTGGTGTCTCGTGTATTTTAAATAAGTACCAAGCCAGATTTTAAAAGATACCCGTACATTTGCAGAACCTGTTGTGATAAAACAGCTGCTAACTAATTAGTCAAATTTCAGGTCATTTACTGTTTTTCACTTCTGCCCATGCCATTTTGGACGCGTTGCTCCGTATCTTCATAACCAGTGCATTCAGATGAATGACCACATGAGAATTAATGCCACCATGAAGACATTCAGATGAATGACCACATGAGAATTAATGCCACCATGAAGACATTCAGATGAATGACCACATGAGAATTAATGCCACCATGAAGACATTCAGCAGAAAAGGCCCAACATAATTATCTCCCACCATGTTTTGGCACGTGACTTACTAGTAAATCACAAAATACGTCACACGAGACTTACAACATACGTAACAAATCATCCAACGGCATAAAATTCAATGCAACTATAAAAGAGATAATGTGCAGGGACAACATAACAGAGAACACACCAGATAACAGAAAATACAACACGCAAAGATATTTTAAAAAAAAACACACACCAGAAACATAAAAGGGAACAATTTCAGACAAATTAAAGCACATCGCACCAGACAACAACACCCGACAGAGACAACAACACAGAAAAGACAAACACAGACAACATAAACGTGAACACGCCAGACAAGATCGAAGACGACACACCAACAATTTTAAAATGATAACACGTACCAAAAATAACTAAATAAAATCCATAACACAAGGCAACATAAAAGAAAAACAAGCACAAGCACAGGCTACATGTCTCTTCTTCTTCGTCGTTCCCTCTCATATAACCACTTCTATTTCTCTCATATAACCTCATCTGTTTCTCTCATATAACCTCATCTGTTTCTCTCATATAACCACATCTATTTCTCTCATATAACCTCATCTATTTCTCTCATATAACCACATCTATTTCTCTCATATAACCTCATCTGTTTCTCTCATATAACCACATCTATTTCTCTCATATAACCACATCTATTTCTCGCATATAACCACATCTATTTCTCTCATATAACCTCATCTGTTTCTCTCATATAACCACATCTATTTCTCTCATATAACCTCATCTATTTCTCTCATATAACCACATCTATTTCTCTCATATAACCACATCTATCCCTCTCATATAACCACATCTATTTCTCTCATATAACCACATCTATTTCTCTCATATAACCACATCTATTTCTCTCATATAACCACATCTATTTCTCTCATACAACCATATCTATTTCTCATATAACCACATCTATTTCTCTCATATAACCACATCTATTTCTCTCATATAACCACATCTATTTCTCTCATACAACCATATCTATTTCTCATATAACCACATCTATTTCTCTCATATAACCACATCTATTTCTCTCATATAACCACATCTATTTCTCTCATATAACCACATCTATTTCTCTCATATAACCACATCTATTTCTCTCATATAACCACATCTATTTCTCTCATATAACCACATCTATTTCTCTCATATAACCACATCTATTTCTCTCATATAACCACATCTATCTATCTCATATAACCACATCTATTTCTCTCATATAACCACATTTATCTCTCTCATATCACCACATCTCTCTCTCTCTCTCATATAACCACATCTATTTCTCTCATATAACCACATCTATCTCTCTCATATAACCACATCTATTTCTCTCATATAACCACATCTATTTCTCTCATATAACCACATCTATTTCTCTCATATAACCACATCTATTTCTCTCATATAACCACATCTATCTCTCTCATATAACCACATCTATCTCTCTCATATAACCACATCTATTTCTCTCATATAACCACATCTATTTCTCTCATATAAGGACATCTATTTCTCTCATATAACCACATCTATTTCTCTCATATAACCACATCTCTCTCTCTCTCATATAACCACATCTATTTCTCTCATATAACCACATCTATTTCTCTCATATAACCACATCTATTTCTCTCATATAACCACATCTATTTCTCTCATATAACCACATCTATTTCTCTCATATAACCACATCTATTTCTCTCATATAACCACATCTATTTCTCTCATATAACCACATCTATCTCATATAAACCACATCTATTTCTCTCATATAACCACATCTATTTCTCTCATATAACCACATCTATTTCTCTCATATAACCACATCTATTTCTCTCATATAACCACATCTATTTCTCTCATATAACCACATCTATTTCTCTCATATAACCACATCTATTTCTCTCATATAACCACATCTATTTCTCTCATATAACCACATCTATTTCTCTCATATAACCACATCTATTTCTCTCATATAACCACATCTATTTCTCTCATATAACCACATCTATTTCTCTCATATAACCACATCTATCTCTCTCATATAACCACATCTATTTCTCTCATATAACCACATCTATTTCTCTCATATAACCACATCTATTTCTCTCATATAACCACATCTATTTCTCTCATATAACCACATCTATTTCTCTCATATAACCACATCTATTTCTCTCATATAACCACATCTATTTCTCTCATATAACCACATCTATCTCTCTCATATAACCACAACTATCCCTCTCATATAACCTCATCTATTTCTCTCATATAACCACATCTATCTCTCTCATATAACCACATCTATTTCTCTCATATAACCACATCTATTTCTCTCATATAACCACATCTATTTCTCTCATATAACCACATCTATTTCTCTCATATAACCACATCTATCTCTCTCATATAACCACATCTATCTCTCTCATATAACCACATCTATCTCTCTCATATAACCACATCTATCTCTCTCATATAACCACATCTATTTCTCTCATATAACCACATCTATTTCTCTCATATAACCTCATCTATTTCTCTCATATAACCACATCTATTTCTCTCATATAACCACATCTATTTCTCTCATATAACCACATCTATTTCTCTCATATAACCACATCTATTTCTCTCATATAACCACATCTATTTCTCTCATATAACCACATCTATTTCTCTCATATAACCACATCTATTTCTCTCATATAACCACATCTCTCTCTCTCTCATATAACCACATCTATTTCTCTCATATAACCACATCTATTTCTCTCATATAACCACATCTATTTCTCTCATATAACCACATCTATTTCTCTCATATAACCACATCTATTTCTCATATAACCACATCTATTTCTCATATAACCACATCTATTTCTCTCATATAACCACATCTATTTCTCTCATATAACCACATCTATTTCTCTCATATAACCACATCTATTTCTCTCATATAACCACATCTATTTCTCTCATATAACCACATCTATTTCTCTCATATAACCACATCTATTTCTCTCATATAACCACATCTCTCTCTCTCTCATATAACCACATCTATTTCTCTCATATAACCACATCTATCTCTCTCATATAACCACATCTATTTCTCTCATATAACCACATCTATTTCTCTCATAAAGATCGCGGTCTGTCTAATGATTCTCTAACATAACCACATCTATTTCTCTCATAAAGATCGCGGTCTGTCTAATGATTCTCTAACATAACCACATCTATTTCTCTCATAAAGATGAAGGTCTGTCTAATGATTCTCTCATATAACCACATCTATTTCTCTCATAAAGATGGCGGTCTGTCTAATGCTTCTCTCATATAACCACATCTTTTTCTCTCATATAACTACATACATTTCTCTCATAAAGATGGCGGTCTGTCTAATGCTTCTCTCATATAACCACATCTATTTCTCTCATAAAGATGGCGGTCTGTCTAATGCTTCTCTCATATAACCACATCTATTTCTCTCATAAAGATGGTGGTCTGTCTAATGATTCTCTCAGATAACCACATCTATTTCTCTCATAAAGATGGCGGTCTGTCTAATGATTCTCTCATATAACCACATCTATATCTCTCATAAAGATGGCGGTCTGTCTAATGATTCTCTCATATCTTCATCTTCTTTGATCCATAACCACCAACCGTCAAAGCAGTCAGCGGCCATCATGCCTGGTGGCGTCTTGTAGGGCAGCAACAAATTGATTCCACTTTGCTCGGTCGGCGGCCATCCTTCGTACAGTGCCCCAACTGTGGTTCATTCTTTGCATCTCAGCTTCCACAGTTCTCCGCCAAGTTGTTTTTGATCGGCCTCTCTTTCGCTTTCCCTCGGGGGTCCATAGCATGGCTGTTCTTGTGATGGTATCAGGGTCCCTTCTGAGGACGTGGCCAACCCAACTCCAGCGTCTGCCAGCTATGATGGTGTGCATGTCCTCCTGGTTACTCCGAATAAGTAGTTCTTGGTTGCTGATGGTGTTTGGCCAAAAGATTCGGAGAATTTTCCTTAGGCAGATTGTGTGGAAGGAGGACAGTTTCGACATTTCCTTCTCTGTTACTCTCCAACATTCCGCACCATAGTCTCTCATATAACCACATCTATTTCTCTCATAAAGATGGCGGTCTGTCTAATGATTCTCTCATATAACCACATCTATTTCTCTCATAAAGATGGCGGTCTGTCTAATGATTCTCTCATATAACCACATCTATTTCTCTCATAAAGATGGCGGTCTGTCTAATGATTCTCTCATATCTTCTTCTTCTTTGATCCATAACCACCAACCGTCAAAGCAGTCAGCGGCCATCACGCCTGGTGGCGTCTTGTAGGGCAGCAACAAATTGATTCCACTTTGCTCGGTCGGCGGCCATCCTTCGTACAGTGCCCCAACTGTGGTTCATTCTTTGCATCTCAGCTTCCACAGTTCTCCGCCAAGTTGTTTTTGGTCGGCCTCTCTTTCGCTTTCCCTCGGGGGTCCATAGCATGGCTGTTCTTGTGATGGTATCAGGGTCCCTTCTGAGGACGTGGCCAACCCAACTCCAGCGTCTGCCAGCTATGATGGTGTGCATGTCCTCCTGGTTACTCCGAATAAGTAGTTCTTGGTTGCTGATGGTGTTTGGCCAAAAGATTCGGAGAATTTTCCTTAGGCAGATTGTGTGGAAGGAGGACAGTTTCGACATTTCCTTCTCTGTTACTCTCCAACATTCCGCCCCATAGTCTCTCATATAACCACATCTATTTCTCTCAAATAACCACATCTATTTCTCTCATAAAGATGACGGTCTGTCTAATGCTTCTCTCATATAACCACAACTATTTCTCTCATAAAGATGACGGTCTGTCTAATGCTTCTCTCATATAACCACACCTATTTCTCCCACAAAGAGGGCAGTCATTTTAATGCTTCTCTCATCGCCACACAGTTTCTCCTGGAACAGGGTTGGTGAAGACCAAATTCTGTCACAGCTGTGAGTGGAGTTGTGGATGAATTCTCAACTATGTTTAAATGCTCCCAAGTCGTGCGTAATTTATTACATCTGAGAGCAAAACACCAACATCTGACCTTTTATCTTGGTGGGACTAAGTTAACTAACAGGGGATGTGCCGGACAGACAGGCACTTATATCGAAGCCTAGCTGTAAACTACGTAATAACATAATAATTACGTTCAACAAAACATTCCACGGACAGTATTTAAAAAGAAAAAAAAAACACTCAGACAACATAATAGAGAACACACCTGATAAAATAAAAGAAAGCAGATCCGGCAAAATAAAAGAGAATATACACAGAACATAAAATCAACATACACGTCCTCATAAATGTGAATATGCATAGACAACATAAAAGTTAAAAAGGCAGTTAAAAAGGCAACATACCAGACACAATAAATGAGGACTCCGGAGATTAAAGTTCAGTCCGCCCAAATAAACATAACGAGAAATAAGCGCGCAATAAAAATGTGTTATTAATACATCGGCTCAAAACACTTAATTAAACAGGTGGTTGGTTATAAGTCACTATTTAAGCTAAAAATCACAAGCTCCGGTTTTCGAATTTATTTACTAACCCTACACTTTATCTTGACAGGTCGTATCCTTAGATGTTTACAAGGATTTTATTTCAATTCATTTCACATTATTTATCAAAGATAAAACATTACCATCGTAACAATTCATGAACTGTTTGAGGAGTCAGCCGCCATGTTAACAAATCGTTCGCTTGGTAGCGCCCACTTGTCGTCACTTGATAAGGAATAGAGGAGTCTGAAGTTTCCTAGGATAGTATTCTCTCCTTGCTTTCAAACAATCCGAGATGCTCCTAGTGGATGATGGCTTTTTCTGTTATTAATAGGAAAAGTTCAAATAAACGTTCATTTGTCAATGTTATGTGTGTTAGAACTTAGAGTAAAGAAATGCTGTTTGGGAACTAAAATTCAAGAACCAGATCTACATACATGTGATATATTATGTTTGTAATTAATGTCATTCATATAACCGAGAATTAATGAATTTTTCTTCACACAGTTCAAGTGTATGCCAGATTGTTTACTAATATATAGTTAAAGCTGGCTGTACATTCCGTAAAAAAAACGTAGTCTTATATATTGTTTTCCGCTCTTTCCTATTCGTTGTGGTCACGGTTCTTATTTTGTTAATACTTAATCGAATTCATTATTTCTTTGTTGTTGTTCTGTTTTAAACGTTTCTAGCACAAATAAAAATCAGTTTCGCTTTAGTTAATCAAAACAGGAGTCTCTATTTAGAGTTTCTTGATGGCGTACTTTTCGGACATACACACGATAATTGAGACACTACAGTTGGTTGGTTATTCGTCCATCACGGGTGATGAAGACCACTCTGTTCATCCAATTATTAGGAATATGTTAGGTTAATCTGGATAAAAGAGTGACTTGCGCAGTGATTTGGTTTAAAGTGAGGAAGAGTTGCGAAATTCGTCGACCTCACTCTCTCGCCTGGGTCCATCTGAATCCAGTGGCAAGACAAGTCAAGACGACTGGAGATGAAGTCAGGTGCAGTGGATGACCAGGGCTTTCTACGTGCCTCGCCGTGCTCCTTACGCTCCACAGAGCGTTGCTGGTAATCGCTATCATGCCCGTTGAACCAACAGGTGGTTTCTTCCGCACAGTCTATCGAATCCAGTCTTCGCATGCATGGGTAGGCAGACACTAACTCACCGAAGGTTTATAACCAGTCGGCTACCCTCAACTAGTTTAGCCGGCTGTCAAAACCGTTTCCCGGGGGGTGGCCGCTGTCGCATGACACTACAGTACACTCAAAGCGATCGCTCATCCCTTACGACTTTGAAAATCTTTATTTCATATCAACGGCTCCAATATTCTCTCCCCTCTTCCCCCCCCCCCCCTTCAACCCCCAATAGGGACGTAAATGTAATCGTAAGGTCGGACGACTGACGAATTGAAACATGTCTGGTACTGGACAATGGTAAGTACCCTAAAGGTTGCAAACGTAGTGTGAAAGTAATTCTACGTGACGGGACAATGAAGACAATAAAGAGAACCGCCATACAACAATGAGACAAAAGAAGGCGCCAGGCCGGAGACAGACAGGGACTTCACTCGAGCCGCAAAAGCAGTGGACTTTAAGACAAGAGGCGGATCATTTTAGTTTCAGGCGGCAAATCCCAAATCAAAAAATGTTATGCTGTAATGTAAAGTATGTTTGAATTTTTATCATATTTAGTCTTTTTGTATTTATACCTTACTTTTATGTAATTATTTTATAAATAGCTATATATTTAAAAAAATAATATTTTTGAGTTACTGCATGATAAACTAGTGGCTGTATCAGCTAAAGTGCATAATCAGATTATTCTGTTGGTTGATTTGCATTTATAACACAAAATATAAATCAAGTCTTCAACTCTGGCTGCTGTTTCGTCAAGTCTGCTTGCCCCCGCCAAATAAAATAACATTCTAAATCTTTGTTCACACATAATTGTTAAAAAGAAATAGCAAAACAAACTAGCTAATATAATATAATTTAATCATCAGAAAAATTACATAATTTCATCATACCACTTAAACATCATCATCAGTTGCCATCTCTACATCGAAGGTCGACTGCAATAGATGCCCAAAGTTTACTGTCTCATGTCCTGATGATGTTTTCTGATGACTTTTTCCTGTCCATCCCCTGACTGTATCTTTCCACTTATAGTGCGGTCTTCCCCGTTTATTCGTACCTTAAGCTCTTCCTTCTAGTATAGTCTTCGGTAAGATGTTATGTCTTTTTACGTGGCCACAATATTTTAGCTGTCAAATTTAAACAACATAGTAGCAAATGAGATATCATTCTAAATTTTTTTTTACACACAGATAAAAAAAAAAACAACATACACAAGCAAACAAATTAGCTAATATAACATAATTTAAATCGAAGAAAAATTAAATAATTTCACCACACCGATTGAACAACGTAGTACAAAATGTGGTAACGCTTTTGTCGTGGGGTGAATGAAAACCAAAAGAAAGACAAAGGCATCAAAATTGGACTGCCAATTTAATGCAGTGCAGAAGTGGTAGGACAGAACGGCTCACAGGTTGTTAGGGTTGAGTGATGTACTACAGCCAAGATAACGGGTTACTATGAGACCTTGATCTTTGTTTTCACCTCCACTTCTGTTTTAGTTGAAGCGACACACTATCAATTCTTATTCAACTTTTGCAACTCTAAATCTTTGTTCACACTTAGGTTTAAAATAAACAAGCTAGCTAATATAATATAATTTACACCACAGAAAAAAAAGATAATAATTTCATCACACCACTCGGACAACTTAATACCACCTAAGACAATATGTACATCTTGTTTACACATAAGTGAATAAAAAAAAAAAAAAAGAAAAGAAAGAAAAAGAGACCAAACTAGCTAATATAATATAATTTAAACCGCAGAAAACTGATATAATCTCATCACACCGCTTGAACAACCTAGTACCAAAAGGGATAACATTCTAAATCTTTGTTTACACATAAGTTTTAAAAAAATGTCAATCTCGTATAATTTAAACCGCAGAAAAAGGAAATAATTTCATCACACCGCTTAAACAACCTAGTATCAAATGGGGTAACATTCTAAATCGTAGTTTACAGATAAGTTAAAACAAAAAACAAAAAGAATAATAGTAATTTACTATAATTTAAACCGCAGAAAAATGAAATTATTTCGTCCCACCTCTTAAACAACCTAGTATCAAATGAGATAACATTCTAAATCTTTGCTTACACATAAGTTTAAAACAACCCCAAAATGGCTAATATAGTATAATTTAAACTGAAAAAAATGAAATAATTTCATAACACCGCTTTAACAACCTAGTACCAAATGGGGTAACTTTCTATATCTTAGTTTACACATAAGCTCTAAAAAAAAAAAACCAACAGTATAACTAATATAATATCATTTAAACCGCAGAAAAATGAAATAATTTCATCACACCGCTTAAACAAGCTAGTACATAGTGAACATAACTTTAATATCTCGTTAATACTCTAACATCGATTTGGTCTTCACATTTCTGACATTTCCCAGCGGGTAGGATTGTTTGAATTATTCAATGGGAGATAACTTCCCATTCCTTCAAGAAAGATAACTTCCCGTTTTTCCGGATTTCTTTGCGTTACCGCCTCTTTTTTTCCCCTTTAAATTTCTTATATCTCCACACCATTTCCAGCCCATCTTTTGTTTGACTGCTGTCCTTCTCTCCTTAAATGAGATGACGCGGCTGGGACATTAATACGCGTTTGCTTTCCTTTATTAATATTGACACAAGCAGTGTTCTGAGTCGATGTGTGTGTGTGCACGGATTTTCAACTTTCATTACGATAGCTGAGAGAGTTAAAGGCGATTCCCCCGAGGATGAAATTATGCTTTTTGTTAGGTACTGACGCAGCGTCCATCAGGCTGAGTGAATGATTTCTCTAAAAGTGGAGGGACTCTTTGTTTTAGAACGCTTATCTCTGTTATAATCTAACTCTAAGCGTATCTATATTCATGTAAATGTATAAATAGGATTGAAGACATATGTAACAAAAGATACAATTTATATTGTGTTTTTTGCCTCTTATTCTTCTTTCACCTCCTTCTCATCTTCCTCTGCACCATCATCATCTACTACTACTAGTACTACTACTACTACTACTACTATTACCTACTACTACTGCTACTACTATTACTATTACTACTACTACTTCTGCCTATTACTATTACTACTACCACTACTACTACTACTGCCAACTACAACTACTGCCTACTACTACTACTGCCTACTACTACTACTATTGTCACTACTACTACTACTACTACTACTACTACTACTACTACTACTACTACTACTACTACTACTACTACTACTACTACTACTACTACTACTACTACTACTACTACTACTACTACTACTACTACTACTACTGCCTACTACTACTACTACCTACTATTACTACTACAACTGCCTACTACTACTACCACTACTACTACTACTACCTACTATTACTACTACTACTGCCTACTACTACTACTACTGCAATCACTACTACTATCACTACTACTATCACTACTACTACTATCACTACTACTACTACTATCACTGCTACTACTATCACTACTACTACTACTATCACTACTACTACTACTACTACTACTATCACTACTACTACTACTATTATTAATACTACTACTATCACTACTACTATCACTACTACTATCACTACTACTACTACTACTACTACTACTACTACTACTACTACTACTACTACTACTACTACTACTACTACTACTACTACTACTACTATTATTAATACTACTACTATCACTACTACTATCACTACTACTACTACTATCACTGCTCCTACTATCACTACTACTACTATCACTACTACTACTACTACTACTACTGCCTACTACTACTATTACTACTGCCTACTACTAATACTACTATCACTACTACTGCTACTACTACTATTATCACTACTACTATCAACACTACTATCACTACTACTATCACTACTACTGCTACTACTACTACTATTACTATCACTACTACTACTACTATCACTACTACGACTACTACTACTATCACTACTACTACTACTATTACTACTACTACTACTACTACTACTACTACTACTACTACTACTACTACTACTACTACTACTACTACAATGGATACTACTAGTTCTTATATCTGTTTTCCCCTCTGTCGATTATTTAGTTTATTTGATTTTGCTTCGATTCTGTTGCTGACTGTTTCATTCCATCTTTCTGTAATCACATCTTGGCGCTGTTCACGAAGTCTCACTACTGTATTTTTTGTCTTCTTAAAACCTTAGCTTCTCTTTCTAACTAGAGTTTACTCCTGTCTCATGTACCATGTTTTCTAGATGGCCGAACCATCTCTTGTCTTTTGGTGTCCTGCTCCAGTCGATCTCGCCTCCTTCAGTCCAAATAGTTTTATGTTCAAGCGTCTCACTCGCTTGGCCACTTATGTCGTTTTTTTTTTCCAATTCCATTCAACGTTCTCACATTCTACGTAGGGATTCTAGCTTCTGCCTGTGCTGACAGAAAAAGTTTATCAGCGGCCTGACTTCTACCATTTTAGCATATTTATTATAAATAGTGTCGGCGTCTGTGGCCTAATGGATATGAACGCAGTTTCATAATCCAGATATACCAGGTTCGAAACCTGCTGCAGGCGGTTTGGTAGCAAATCGCTTTGTGTGGATTTTTAACAATGGTATAAGCGCCGTACCGTTCAGATAGCAATGGCAAACTACTGAATGAAAAAAATTGCCTAGAAAAATCACAAACAGCCAATAAAAGCTGGGGTTGATTGCCACGTCCTGTAAAGGATAAGCAACTAACTATTATAAATAGTGTTGAGGCGCGATGGCCTTCAAAGGATGTATACAACGCTTAGACAGCGCAGATTACGCTACCTTTTCCATCTACGCCGCATGGGAGAGGGTAGAATTTCATTGGATATTTTATACGAACAACTGGCAGAAGGATAAAAGAACAGCGGGGCGACCACAGCTGAGATTCAAGTGTATGTGCAACTGTATGTGCAAGTGTATGTGCAAGTGAGATATGAAGGGACTGAACATAGATCCAGCAACCTAGGAGAACGTTGCTGCCGATCACACCAGGGGGAGATGATCCATTCGGCGCCACCTGAAACTTTACAACAAGAAGATCTTACAACAAGCAGAAGAGAAAATAATACGCCAAAAAGAACACCAAGCAAAAAAGCAGTTGGGGGCTATCACCTCAAGGACGCATTGTCCCCATAGTCAGTTATGACTGGAGGACACTGCTGCTGCTGCTGCTACTACTACTAATACCACCACCACTACTACTACTACCAAAACCACCACCACTACTAGTAATACACAACTACTACTACTTTAATAAACATATTTGCTATTAGCAAATACATTTATTCCATTTGCTTATGCAGTAGAGTTTTTTGTGTGTAGCAGTTTGTTATAAATGATGAGTTAGTCAAATACATGCCCAACTTAAGTGCTGTTTCCTACATTCTTGGTAGGCTAGATAAGGCCCGATGCGATTCCACTGATTATTCCCCGATACCGGGTCTTGTCGTGCGGCATAGATTGTAATATTTATTTATGGATACCTGGTCTCGTCATGCAATAGAGATTGTCATCTTTACTCCCCTGATACCGGATCTCGCCATGCAGTAGAGATTGTCATCTTTATTCCCCTGATACTGGTTCTCGTCACGCGGCAGAGATTGTCATCTTTACTCCCCTGATACCGGATCTCGCCATGCAGTAGAGATTGTCATCTCTACTACCCTATACCGGGTCTCATCATGCGGTAGATATTGTCATATTTACTCCCCTGATACCGGATCTCGTCATGTGGTAGAGATTGTCATAAATTACTCCCCTGATACCGGGTCTCGTCATGCGGTAGAGATTGTCATATTTACTCCCCTGATACCGGATCTCGTCATGCGGTAGATATTGTCATAAATTACTCCCCATATACCGGGTCTTGTCATGAGTTGAGATTGTCATATTTACTTCGCTGATACCGGATCTCGTCATGTGGTAGAGATTGTCATATTTACTCCGCTTATACCGGATCTCGTCATGCGGTAGAGATTGTCATCTTTATTCCCCTGATACCGGATCGCGTCACGTGGTAGAGATTGTCATCTTTATTACCCTGATATTGGGTCTCATCATGCGGTAGAGATTGTCATATTTACTCCCCCGATACCGGGTCTCGTCATGCGCTACAGATAGTCATATTTACTACTCCGATGCTGGATCTCGTCATGCGGTAGAGATTGTCATATTTATTCCTTGATATCAGATCTTGTCATACGGTAGAGATTGTCATCTTTACTTGCCGGATACCAGGTCTTGTCGTGCGCTAGAGAGTTTTATATTTACTCCCGAATATTGGGTCTCGGCATGCAACAGGTATTGTCATACTAGAACATATTTTGTTGAAAAAATAGAGGCAATATACCGCTAGCTGATCTTAAACAAATGGATATTCTTAGCACTCGTAAACATGGTGATGACTGAAAAAACGAAAAAGGACATCATAAACAGACGGAAACCACAAGCTAGAGCTGTCTTATTAACATATTTCTATGTTGTACCATTTCTTGCAATATCTGTGTGATTATTCATAATCACAAGTTTTTCTTCTGAACAATGCAATAGTTAATGCACTGATGACTGCTGCCACAAATAGATATTCTAAGTAACTCATGTTGCTGTTGGCTGTTCTTAACAAATATACAATTTCAGCGATTCACGGTAATATAGATGTTCCCAGTTAATATATATTTCAATTATGACGTGGTACTGTTGGCTACTATGCAATCAATTAATGAATCAATACTCTTTACCTCCTCAATTAGCATAGGCCTTCAATAAACACATAAATGGCTACTATTAACAAACAGATATTGTGTGTACCATACATTACTTTTAGCTGCTTATAACACATTTTCTTTTAGTCGATCTTAACTCATTACTCTTAACCGATCTTAACTCGTTACTTTTAGTCAAATTTTAATATTGCTTGTTGCTGATCTTGACGTATTACCTTTAGCCAATCTGAGCGCATTACTTTTATCAGATCGTAACGCAATACTCTTAGCCGATCTTAACACACTTCTTATAGACATCATAACTCATCACTTAACACATTACTTTAAGCCATCTTGACACATTACTTTTAGCTAATCTTAAAGCATTACTTTTAACCGATGTTGATACATTACTTTTAATCCCTCTTGATACATTGATGTTAGCTCATCTAAACACACAACTGTTCACAGCTCAATCTCTTAACTCTTAGCCAATCTTAACATATAACTTTTGGCCGCTCTCAAGACATTATTGTAAGCCGATCTGAACAAATTTCTTGTAAACCAATCCTAAGACCTTACTTTTAGCCGATCTTAAGATCTAACTTTTAGCCTTTCCTAACACGTTACCTTTAGCCTATCTTAATGCATTATTTTTAGCGATCTTAACACACGACCTTTAGCTGTTCTTAACACATTACTTTTAGGCTATCCTAACACATTACTTTTAGTCGATCTTAACACATTACCTTTAGGCTATCCAAACACATTACATTTTTAGCCGAGCTTAACACACTTCTAGCCGATCGTAAGACATTACTGTAGTGAAATCTGAATCCTATCTCGGCCCTCATTCAAAACATTACACCGTATAGAAATTCCAAGAAGTCAAACAAGAGGGATCATTAGCTATTGTCATATATCTATAATTTCACCAGAAGTGGTGTAGAACCGGAGAAAATTTGTATTTAATGCATCGAAGCATGAACCGTGTTGTGCTTTGCCATGTTTAGGCTGCTTCAGTGAAAAGTCGGGTTAATCTAGACATAAGCGAGATACTGCAATAGATATAAGCTTTGGATGAAGGAAATCCGTTCAGAGATAAAGAAACTAGAACGATTTCATGTTTTTCATACTAGCACAGAACGCCTAAGATTTTCACTTTTTCTAGTCTTCAAAATACTTTGGCCTTGATGCTTTCTCGTACGGGAAACCTTGACCTATAAAAGGCGGAAGGTACTAATAGTAAAACACTTGCCACTCAATTCAAAATTCAGACACGAGCGAAATCGTCTACTACCAGACTCCATTGCCATCTGCAGGGTAACACAGTCTGTAGAGCCATTAAAAGCCGGTCTGCATGTATTTGAGGGTAAGAAAGAATGTAATTACATATGTATATATATATATATATAATTATATTATTAATATGTGCCTTATAGAAGTGGATACGTGTGTGTGAAATCACTGTGTAATTCTTGGAGGGAACTCAAACATGTGTTAGCTCAATTTAATTGTGAAATGAAGGCAGATGGGCGTGTAGATTGTGATGTTGGTTTTAGGAAAGTATTTTGAAGATGTTAAGCTTGCTGGAATGGACCACCTTATTGGAAAGATGGAAAGAATGAAAGAAATTATTTTACTGTACAAATTGAGTAAAAACATAACTCTTTCCACAAGGCCATCTGATTGTAAGGAAGCAAATCATGGACAAACTGTAACCAGAGAGTTACTGGAATAGTGTGCTATTAATTAAATGAATTATGTTTTTTTTTGACTTGCAATGATTCTCATGAGTAACCACTTATTGTCTGATCTGTCTCATCTTACCTCCTGACTGGATAGAAAGTCAGTGAGCGATACTACCTAGGTTATATATATTATATTTCAGGTTATATCCTGCCTTGAAGAGTTTATTAAATTATACGTGCCTAAGTCAGTTGGAGGAAGCTCTTGTTGTTCTGAGCCCTTGTGAAATGTCAGAGGGTTTTCAACAGTGCCACCTTTAAGGTTAGAAGAACCGCAGTTGTGGGATTCTTTCCAGTTCCATTGCTGGGCCAGGTCTAGAAGCACTTTTCGAAGATAAGTAGCCTTGTTTGTGGCTACTTGACTTTACAAAAAAAAAAAAACATACCACACAAAAGAAATTAAAAAAAAAAGATTATAAGAATCTAAAGACTATGGAACATATAACCTACGAGTTTATTCTCTACAAGTGAACATTGAAATGATGAAATAAGTATGTGGTGTTAAAGAACATAGCAAATGCCTTTACAACTTATGATATAATAATATTAACATTTGTTCAAGTTTGGCACAGAAGAAAGACAGTTTTCATCAAAGATCAAGAAAACAGATGAAGATGAACTTTAATTAACTTTAAATGTAATATAAATACTTGACAGTGAAACCATATATATATATATATTGAATCAATTTGATTTCATTTGAAAATTTTGGTTCTTGATTCTTGTTGGTTAGTTAAGTACCCCTAGCAGAGTCAGTGTCTAAGGTTAGTCTGGAGAGGGGCATCATAGGAACCTAAGATAGTACATTACCATCTCATCTAGGAACCTATACAGCTTGACTATACCTTTGATGTCGATACAGCATTACTCTTTTCAGAGAATGGGGTATTTCTTGTAAGACCAGTCTTTTATCTGGCACTATCCTGATATCATCTGATACATCTATTTGTCCAGGATATTATCATCATCATTATATCTTTCCTCTCGCTACAATTAATGTTAGCTGATCTTTACAGGTCCTTCACTGTCTTCCGAGACAGAAAGCATTCCAAAGAGATTTCTCTAATGTCAAATTTTTAACTTTAGATTGAGCGTCTGCATGTTCATAAATAATTGTTCCTTTGCTTGAGGACGACAATTTTCTAACGTTCTTGAACGAGAAAGCACTGCGGACTGAAACACAAGAGCCTAATCGACACAGTTCTATCTCCCTGCTTAACAGTAGCACTCGTGCATGTGTGTGCGTGATTATTGGGTGAAAACGTTCACAGACTGTCTTTATATACAAATACAAATTATTTACAGTAAACGTTAATTTGTGAATACTATTATGTTATTTGCTGTTGGAAGAAAGATACAAAAATGGCAGGAAATTCTTGAGTCCTCGGTTTGTCCGGAAAGTAGTTTGTAGTCGAAGATTAGTCAGTGCTACAGACATACTTGCGCCTTTAACCACGCTGTCAATTTTTAACCACACATTTGACGTATTGCTGCTTCTATCTTAATTTCTGTAATGATTTTTGATGGCGCGTAGGCGCCGATTGGAGCTTTTATTTATTCTAGGTAAGGATTTTTCTTGGGAGACCTAAACAGGTTACGGTTTTCTTTCTTTCTTTCTTTCTTTCTTTCTTTCTTTCTTTCTTTCTTTCTTTCTTTCTTTCTTTCTTTCTTTCTTTCTGTCTGTCTGTCTGTCTGTCTGTCTGTCAGTCTGTCTTTCTTTCTTTCTTTCTTTCTTTCTTATTACTTTCTTTCTGTCTGTCGTCTTTCTTTCCTGTTTTCTTTCTGTCATTCAGACGCAATAAAAATTTTAGCATATAATCTACTTTCATCTTACTTTCTCTACTGAAGACATTTACTATTTTCTTAAGTCCAATATTTGAACTATACAAACTCACCTTGTCGCATCTTATCACTGCTATCTCTTCAATCTCTTTCAAGGGCATGGGTGAGGAGAAGATGACAACCAAGATAAAAAAAAGGACAAAACAAAGAAAATTATGCCATAGGAAACTGTGCAGCTCAGCCGTATAAACAAGACCTAGAGTAGTGGACAAAATAGTAGTTCTACATTCAGAAGAAACTACTAAAGTCGTTTTCATCTTCGTGCGACGCGCATTTATGTGATTTGATTCCTTTATTTATTTCGATTGCTAAAGTTGTAAAGCTAATATTAAAACGAATAAACTTTGAAAAGAATCAATTCATATCGGTGGGAGATTTAAGGAACATTTTATTACGCGAAATAT
Organism: Oreohelix idahoensis; assembly: GCA_024509875.1. Taxonomy (NCBI): domain Eukaryota; kingdom Metazoa; phylum Mollusca; class Gastropoda; order Stylommatophora; family Oreohelicidae; genus Oreohelix; species Oreohelix idahoensis. The sequence goes on from JAMPIV010012049.1 coordinate 81,737, forward strand.
TTTATGTTTGGACGGGTAAACAAGATGTTAACAGTTTCTGCTTTTACACATCGGCGGAATCCAAACCAGAGCTAACGTATTACAAACTATACTGCCACTTCCATGATTTATTGGCAAGGGCATTCTAACAAGATCTCATAAAAGTGATAGATACGACGATGAGAGACATATATGTAGGAGTTTGTGTTTAATGTATTACATCGAATGGCAAAGCAAGAGCTTCTATAAAAGAATATATTTTTATTTTTTTAAAGGAAAAAGTGAAAACGGCTCAGGTGGATGGCTGTCAACAATGCAAAAATCGTGCGTTACTTTTGTTTTGTTTTGTTTTGTTATAATAAACAATCCCAACAGTTGTGAGCTCGTGCTTTTGTTCGGTTTTAATAGACCATTCAGAAAGCTGCCCGCCCTAGATGTTTCTGTTCCAATAAACCATTGACATAAGTCTTGTAAAGAAGAAACATTTTGAAGAAAACTGAGGGCTCCTGCGATTTTCCCATTTTTCTAACCTTTTTAAGATATTTGTGTTTGCTCTTGTTTCATTTTAGCTTTCCCAATCCACTCTTGAAAATAGTGTGCCCTATGTAACCTCGTTGTCTGCAGTTTAAAATTAAAAAATGCTAAGAAAATAAACACATCAAGCTAGAAAAATCCTTCTCAGGCCCCTGTGGAGCACATACTTTTAACAACTAAATTCTAAGCCTTACTATCGTGTGTCATCCGACCGTGATCTTTTTATGTTTTCTTTATCCCCTTCATATCTTCCTTTATTTTTCTTCTTCATATATGTTTGTCTCTGTTTCTCTTGGGGGTCGTCCACATACGACGGCACACATTTTGTTTTTTGCCATGTCATATCCCTCCCTCCTTTTTAGTCAAAGTCCGTCACAAAAGCCCAGACCCCCCCCCCCCCTTTTTTTTTAAATTATGTGACGTCACAAATCTCGTTTCCCCCCCCACCCTTTTTTTTTAAAAGAAAATAGTTTCAGTAAAACAGTGTTTAATTAATCAGACTTCTACAAGTTTTTTTTTTTCTTCTCTAACCAGCGGCACTCGAGTTTTCCAGCCCTTTTGACCCAATGACACGTCATTGCGAGGCTGGGGAGACAGTTGACTTTCCTTCCAACCCGGTTTGGAGCTTCGCTATTTTCCCTTTTACGTGCCGCTTCTCCGCATTAGACAGAACCAAACCTTTACCCTACCCATATGCATGGATGCATATCTGGAGTCATCCTTATATGACCACCAGCTTTGCACGATGCTACAATATATGTACGTGGAAGTGAACCTATGTCTGTGAGGCTAATTATATCCTAACTGACTCTTGAAATCATCCACGCACTTCCAGGGATTCCCCCTGTGGTGAAACTTGTTGAGAACCCAGAATTGCACACTAAGCTTGGAGAACTCACTTGAGCCCCAAGCGTAATTCTTCGACTTTGACTTGGTTGATTGCACTCAGAAGGATCTCACTGTGGACCCGGTGATAAGCAGGGAAAGCTGAGAAGTGGCTCTGTGCAGAACGTGACAATTTCTTGGGAGAGCCCAGAACCAGAGTACAGTATTTTAGCTTTGCATAGTTGGAGAGCCCCCTTGGATGGCGGGGAATGCACAGTATGCCACACGCTTCTTACTCCTAGCTTGGGACCAGATGTGACGATCCTTTAAATGCAAGCCAAGCTGGAGAAACTGGAGCTCATGACTTCAACTCAACACGTTTCAGAATGGTAGAAAAGTCACAGGAAAAGCCAAGATCTACAGTGTAGATAATACCAAGGAGTCTTCGTCTTGGTATTGGCTGCTAAAGAGCGGGAAGTTCAGTAGCCATAGTTAAACAACAACAACAACAACAACAACAACAACAACAACAACCCTACCCATCTAAGTGCTTTTACGCCCTCCTCCCACACACACTCACAAAAGGAAAAAAATTAAACCTTTTCACCCCCCCCAATTCTCTCTTTCAACCTGATAAAAACGTTTATGTCTTAGATCTCATTGAACTGTTGCCGGGATAGTGGTAACTTGTAATTGTTTTATTTTTTAAAATTTTAATCAACAGTACAGCATATTTAGTCTGAATTTTGTTTTACTAAGGTGCGTATAACGTTATATTTAATAAAGGGAATATATAATTAAAAACAATTTAATCCAGTTAAAAGATATACGAGGGGGCGTTCAGAAAGTAATGCACCACATCGTTTTTCTCAGCTAATAATGAAGATAGAAGCATGAAATTTTGCACACTTCAAATATGGCATGTGCGAATTGTGTGCACCAAATTGCACCGCAACCGGCCAAATAATACGGCTGCCCTAAACCGTTGAAATGGAGCGTGTTAGCAACTTGCGTTTTAAACAGCGAATTGTGATAGAATTTCTCGTTGCAGAGAAGGAAACTGTTGTGAATATTTGTGGTGTCTTAGTTGTTAGTATTGGTTTCAATATTATATTAATGGTATCTGGTGTGAGGTCAGCTATGCAAGTCCCTGAGGTTTATTAAATATAAATAAGTTTACAGGGTACCTGTCTGCTTCCACCACGACCTCACCCGATTATACATCTTCCCCTACTGAAGTGTATTGGTGTGTGCATGTTGTCTAGCAAGTGTCTAGGGTATATGCAATGTGATGAAATGTATGAACAAGACAACAATTACACCTATTACTAATAAACAATGATTAAACAAGTCACTGAGTAAAGTTTGGAATGTAACTTATTTTTTTATAATTTATTTTCCTGTATCTAGTTATTCTTCTGACACAGGAATAATCAACTCAACATGATAATGAAATTATTTACAACCAATTATTTTACAGCTGTCATTGAGTCTGTTTTATCCCACAATTATTTATATGTTTCAAGCTGGAAAAATGTCAAGTATTTCTTGCTCCTAGAAAAGGGTACAAGTTTATTGAACGTTTTTGTTCCTCACTGTCTGATACCCTATCTTATGGGAAAACTGAGAGAGTGGAGTGTTTGTGATATCAGTTTCCCAGACAATTCTTATCTGAGGTCTCTGGAACCAGGCTGTTTGAAGTATGTATAAAACGCCAGTCTCCACTGCCAAGACACGATTCTGCTTCTATAGGTAAATCACTGTGTAGACACTCAGTATTTAGGCCTCACTGCAGAACTTAAGGACAGGTGTTAGGTCACCTGGGCTCACTTTCACTCGTAGATGAAACTCTGGAACAATACAAATGTGTCCCACTCAGCATCTAATAATCTCTCTCTTTCATTATTCTAACATGGCAATATCATCAGACATCAGTATGGTAACTAAACAATTAGTTAACGTTCTCAATTTGGTTGGTACCCCCTTCTGGATAAATAACTTTCAAACCCCGTTTGACATTTCCTTGATAAAGGAAACATTTTACATTAATACTATTAAGTCATGTACAATCACGGTGACTTGCTGATGAAGACGGCCAGTAATCTTCCTGGTCTTATGTCATAACACAACTTTTTCTTTTCATCATAAATATTTAATTTTCTTTTCTCCCCATATGGCCGAAAGCCTGTCTGGCTTTTCTATACCAGGTTAATACAGTTCCTAACAACGCTGTGAAACAACACAGAGAGTGATGTTGCCTTCCCTCCAGATAAATGTTTCCCCTTTAAGGTTCATACAAATTCAATAATGCATACATAATAATGATAAAAATGACAATATAAATGTTAATATAAAGGTTTCAATATTTACCGCAATCAAAGAAATCTACACACTAAACAGTTGAATATTGCGGTATATGGCATAATCCAAATCGCTGCTTGTGCAGAATTAGCAACCAAGACAGTACTCTTGCCTTGTCTATAACAACTTCTTTAGTGTATAAATTTTAGTTAACAAGTGGCCCCGAATACCAACTACTAATTGGTTTTATACAACCGTTTCTCTATTATACTACAGCCAATCAGAGACTGTTTAATGAATAGCGTTCCTTTTCAAATAAAACTGACCTCAAATATTCAAATTAAGGACTCCTTCCCCTCTCCTATTTAATTCAGTACGGCATTTTCAAAAACAAATAGGACGTTAACCTTAATTTTCCTTTTATTTTAAACTACCTTATCGGACGTTAACCTTACGGCGCCACGTCACATTGCGTGTGTGTATATATATATATATATCGTCTGCTAAAACCAGCGTGTGAATATATGTCCAGAACGCGGGTCGAGAAAAAGGGGGTCTTTCGAACGCCCGTCATGGTATTAATGTTAAACCGCGGCAAATCGTTTAGGCCCTTACTTCGGTATGCAAATTGAACGTGCTGTGGAATTAAGCGTTAGTTCTCACAGATTTCACTACAATATTCACAAGCGTCTATGTGATGTGTATGGAAGTTTTGCAGTCGACAGGAGTACAGTCAGTCGCTGGGTTCAGAGAATCAGAGAATCAGGAATTGGAGATACGGAGCTGCTTGATCGGCCGCGCTGTGGACGTCCTGCCACAGCCACCAACGCAGAAATGTTGAAATGCGCTGAGGGCATTATTCTTACTGACAGGCGAATCACTACTCAACAATTGGCCTTACAGCTGTCAGTCAGCATTGGTAGTGCAAATGCAGTTATAAAAACTCTCAGATTTTCTAAGGTTTGCGCAAGATGGGTTCCTCGAAGTCTCACAAATGACCACCGATTGCAAAGGAAAGCAATTTCTTCTGAATTGTTGGGCGTTTCAATGCTGATGGAGAGAACGTTTTGGCTAAGATCGTTACAGGTGACGAAACCTGGGCACATCATTTTGAACCTGAGACAAAAAGACAGTCAATGGAGTGGCATCATCTGCAATCACCAAGAAGAAAGAAATTAAAGACAATTTCTTCAACTGGAAAGGTCATGATCACTCTCTTTTGGGACATTGAAGGTGTGATTCTTGTGGACGTTATGCCAAGAGGAGAGACAATCAATTCGCAAGCTTACATTAAGACATTGAAAAAACTCAATCAACGTTTTCGCAGAGTTCGGCCGCACAAGAATCCAACAGACCTGCTTCTCCTTCACGACAATGCGCGCCCTCACACAAGTGTGGCAACACGGGAAGCAATCACCAAATTGGGTTGGACTATACTACCCCATCCACCCTATAGTCCCGATTTGGCACCCTCTGATTTTCATCTATTTGGTCCACTTAAAGATGCACTCCGTGGGACAAGGTTTGAAGATGATGAAGGAGTGATTCATGCAGCGAAGAAATGGCTACATGATCAAGACAAAATCTGGTACGGGCTAGGAATACATGCACTTGTTTCGCGCTGGCATAAAGCCGTACAAGTTGAAAGGGATTATGTTGAATAATACCGATGTTTACATGACATATCAATGTATATTGTGTATAAATTTCATGCTTTTTGAATAAACAGCTCCTGAGAAAAACGATGTGGTGCATTACTTTCTGAACGCCCCTCGTAACAATTATCCAATATTTCAGCTAAGATTATTGTATTAATATAAGTCGTTCACGAGGGAGTTGTTATCTATTGGGAACAAAAGTAGACAAATGGAGGATTAGGGTTGCAAATATATTTTTTTCGACATTACTTATGAAAGAAACGATCCTCAATGTACTTTTGTGTGAATCACATTTGTGTCAAACCCCTTCCCCTATCGTCACAATTTGTCACAAAATTTGGAACCCTGTTACCCCCTCAGAGCACAACGTCATATGTGGACGACCCGTTACACTGGGAAGTCCAGAACAGGATATGCCTTGTAATGCTTTTCAATGGTTTACTCGGTGTGTTTCCTACCCAAAGTCAGCGTGTTCTCCCCATATTTTGTTTCATTTGCATTTGTCTGCTATCAGTTCCACATAGTGATCTTGTCAATTTCAATCCTTCTTTTCTGAGCAAGCAACCATTTATGAAAGTCTGTATTTTTCTGGTTGTCATTTTTATTGTTGTATTGTACAAACATTCCAGATGACAAATCTAGAGATTTTCATAGCATAAAAATGGTGAGTCAGCAACCCTCTGACTCCTTTAAATCAGAAAAAAGGCGGTACATTATTCAGTGTGATGTTAGTCACCAATCGTTTTCGGGCAAATATCCGTTAAACGCTAACGACAACTGCAGACGACTTCATCTCCAGGCGGCACCATAGCAAATATTGTGCACACGAATATTCTAACATAATTTTGGCGCAGAATCATCGTCAGAATTAATTTTTTCGTAGTGGTTCTACGCTACTTAAAGTTAGGAAAGCGGTACAAAGTGGATAACTGCTCTCAAATAAGTAGAGGCCATACGTGTATGTAGAAACAACCAGTTCGTGATGATCTCTTCCAATCCTATATTTCGAGTACTTTCTGTGTCTTTTTTTTTTTTAAGATGCTGAATTGAATGTTGCACCCGCCATTTATTGTACATAGACTTTATGTGTTTCTCTATTAACCTCCATTAGCTTCATAAGTTCACGCCATCTTATTTTATCGTTTTTACATTGTCTATCAGTATAATTCAATAAAAATTAGTAAATATCATCAGTAAAAATTATCAGTAAAAATCATCAATAAAAATCATCAGTAAAACATAAATTCAAAAATTAGATTAGGTTTTAAAGACCATCTTCATAGCACACGGACAACTCCATCAGTGCTCCGAATCTCTTAGATCACACAAGGAGGATCTCAGCACGGTGCATCAACTCCGTAGCATCGGCAAGGATCCCAGTGTGCGCATATAGGAATCACACATTCTATAAATATTTTTATGGTGTTTAAGATTCCAATTTTTTGTAAGTTTTGCCATCCAGCGAGCGTATGGCCCACTCTTTACGATTTCCAACAGCCGAGGGCTTTTTAACGTGCGCAACTTGCACACGGGATCTCCTATGTTTTCGCCCTTATCCGACAAGGCTAAGCATCCTATCTTATCCTGAAGACCAGGAGGGAGTATGACATCATGGGGACCACTGGTTCTGAAAAAAAAATGTCCATCAATTACATCCCCTATACTGGGAGCGAACCAGGTACTTATGGAATTAGAGGCGGAGGCCACATCTCGTTTATTAAGTAATAAAAAATTATAAATTTTAGGTTAAAAAAAACACAAAAACAAACCAACCCTGTATTCAGAATGGGTGAATGAAAGTATCATCTCGAATTATATAAACCGCCAGTCCCTTCTGTTAGTAAGCTAAAACACACTCATTCTGACTAAAACACAATCATGCTGGCTAAAACACACTTATTCTGGCTAAAACACACTCATTCTGGCTAAAACACACTCATTCTGGCTAAAACACACTCATTCTGGCTAAAACACACTCATTCTGGCTAAAGCACTCATGCTGGCTAAAACACACTCATTCTGTCTAAAACACACTCATTCTGGCTAAAAGACACTCATGATGGATCGTTTCATTCAGCTTTGCACCAACTGACCTCTACGAGACAGATACTTATGTTGACGATAAATGACAACCGTTTAGTATGATAGGTTCTCTTTCGCTGTGCAGTGTTAAGTGTATGTTGTCTTCTGAGTGTCAATAAACTACTTGCCTACATGTTCCGGAAAGCGGATACCTAAACCTTTGTGTTTTCATACTGTACTTGTTGAAGATATCTATATTTGATGTTCTGCTGGTTTAACTTACCTATGTTTGATACAGACCTTGTCTAACTGATCTGTCTGTGTTTCAAATCACTGTTTAATATACTGTATGGAGGGTTTTGATTTGTTTGTTTGTTTTTTTTTTTGGTTTTTTTTTTGCATTTGTTTTTTTTATTATTCCTGAAAAAAAAAATCATTTTTTAATTTTGATTATGATTGGATACTGTAAATGAATGCTGTTATATTACCTTTATAATGTTGCATGACTTTAAATTAATACTTAAAGTACACTCGAGAGAGTATGGATACTGTGTACACGATGAGAGAGAGAGAGAGAAATATACACACATATATATATATATATATATATATATATATATATATATATATATATATATATATATATATATATATATATATATATATATATACATACACACACACATGATGAGAGAGCGAGCGAGAGAGAGAGAGAGAGTAGAGGGCAGAATGGTAGACAGGCTAGCGCGCCCAATTTTTAACCCTTTGAAAATGAAGTTGGTTTGTTCGTTTCGTTTTGTGTTTTATACCTTTGTCTGACTTATTTATGAGTGTTTCATACTTTACTTGTTGAACTTAAGTCTAATGTATCCGTGTTTGAAACTGAACTTGTATAATTTACCACTGATTAATATTGTTAAATATCTGGGTTCAATATTGCACTTGTCTAAGACCTGTTTCTGTATAATACTGCACTCGTCTAATATATTTGTGCCTAATACTTTATTTGTACAGTTTACACACACACGCGCGCGCACACACACACACACGCACGCACGCGCGCACGCGCACATGCACACACACACGCACAAACACACACATGGGTGTGTGTGACAGCGCACCTCTAACATTTGGGAGTGGAACCCAAGAAAACATGGAGAAGAGTGTCACGGGATTGCCTCCCCTGCTCTGCAATGATGGTCCAACAATGGTCAAAATGTAGGGTCTACAATGAGGGTCTTTAAAGGTATCTACCTTCATTCAAGATTACTCTTCGTCAAGTTGTAAATAGAAGGATGTTGCTTCTATTATAGGGAGTCTTCATATAATTTTTCAGAAATCAAGCACAACGTTGAATTTATCAAAGCAGTCGTGAACTTTGCATCTGCCCACACTTCTGTGAAAATAAAGATATATTATCTCGTTTCTGAGCCCCCAACTGAATTATTCAGTAAAATATTACTTAGGTAGCTCTGTTGTATTTATATTTAAGATAACTGATTCATACGTGTGCATTTATCTCTGTAACAATTAAATTAACTCTGAATTTGTAGATACATATAACAAATTTAATAATCAGTTATTGTTTAACATGAGTAAATACATAAGTGATGATAGTGAATTGAACTATTTAGTTTTTTTCTTCACTGGAAATGGTTAAGGGGGTGGTTGTTTGCGTGGCTTTTTGTTTTGCTTTGGCCAGATTAAAATGACTTAATTGGCCAGATGTTGAAATAGTTTGCTGACTGCTCCGTAATCGTCAACTTCTGTGGTGAGGGCACGTCCCAAGCGTTGTTTCAGAGGTAACTGGTCCTAACATCAAGGTAAGGATCTTCTTAACCCGTAAAAGGCAGGTATCTAGCGTAGACCACAAGATCTTGATCCACAGACTCGTGTCAAGCTGGTATCACGCACTAGTATCTCTAACCTGCACCACAAACTGGTATTTTCCAACATTTACCACGAACTGGTATCACCAACGTGTACTACAAACTTTAGAAGAAACAAATGTCTCTGCTGAGTATTGGTTTCCTGACACTAGTCAAGCGCCTTCGCTGCTTTCCGTTACACCGACCTTTCCCTTTTTTCTCAGTAATTTTTTCCCCCCCCCCCCCCCACCCCCCACCCCCTTCTGAGCATCAATGATAAACACAGTGGTTAGAATGAAAAAATATCGCTAATTCAGGTAATCTTATGGGAAAAATGTGGCTGGACAGCGGAAAACGACTTTTGCCTGATTTAAGCATGTCTAAATAAATTTATGACCATTATTAAAATGGAAAAATAATAAATATGTGCACCATGATGTCATCATCATCCCCTCCCTGCTCCACTTGGAGCCTGGGGCTACCTCTGCTTTTGGGTCATTGTGAGAGAACGGGCATGAAGAAGTTACCAGCGCTTGCTGTGGTGGTTCATGACTCTATCATTTTTATATGCTGCGGTTGCCAGCCTCGTTTGATCTTGTACAACCACCAGCGAGTTAAACATGTCAAATGTAAAATATAAAGTGATAAATTTGTTGTATTTTACAACTTACCCCGTCTCGGGTTACAATTTTCAGACGTCTGGCACAGGAAGACTTTCGAATAATGTCGGGCCACAGGTTTTGAGGTCGTCTTACAAGTAGTCGAGTATTACTTTAATTATAATCCCACAATTTCCTGTTTACAGGTTCTGAGGACTTTGTGGGTTTCCAGTATTATAAATTCGAGTTTCATTGCTGGCTAATTTCAGAAGATCTTCATTAAAAGGTCCAATCCTCTTTCTTGAAATCCAAATATGAGAGACTTTGTCAGTGTATTAAAAACTCTTTATAAAGCTAGGAATAAAATAAGCATTGTATTTGCAGTTGTTAGGTTAGGGTTAGGTCTATGCTAAAGATTGTGTAATTGTAGGGAAAAAAGGAAAATAATTACTTTTATTCTTAAGCGTAAGAAAAAATAAACATTTTGCTACATTTATTCTTTCGTCCGTTCGTTCCTTTCTTCTTCTTCTTCTTACGATCGCATCTTTGATGTTTACACCGTCAGACGAGTTCTCATGATGAACTCAACCGTTGTCTGGAGTTCCTCTTTAGCTCCATACAGTTTTGAGTTTAGTGTTGAGTCATTGGGCCAGTATATCTTTCTTAACTGGTCATACAGAGGACAGTCCTGTAGAACATGCTCAGCAGTTTGTTCGTTTAATCCCCATGTGCACAGTGGTGAAGCAGACAATCGTAGCTTGTACATGTGTTTATTCAGTTTGTTATGCCCTGTCCTGAGGCGAAAAATGGTGATCTGTCCCTCCCGGTCAAAAGTGTGGTAGTCGTCGTTGTGTTGTTTCTGTTCTCTTCTGATAGTCTGGATAGCTCTCTTTTTCTCAAAGTATGTGATTTCATTATCTTCTTGTTCACATTCTCCTCCCTTTTTAGCAAGTTTATCTGCCTTTTCATTTCCGGGTACACCACACTGGGATGGTACCCACTGAAGTATGGTTCGCTTTTTGGCAGCTACCTTGCTTAGTTCATTTCTCAGATGCGGGAGTTTACCACCCTTGAGAGCTTGCAGTACAGACAGTGCATCTGTGAAGATGAGTACCTGGTGGCAGTCAGAGTTGGTGTTATAAATCATATTTGCAGCTTGCTCTAGAGCTTGAACATCAGCTGTATAGTTGGAACAGAATTTACCAGTGGGAATATGCCTAGTCTCATGGTGGTTGTCAGGATATGAGATAAAGATACCGGCGCCTCCATTCTTTACAGCACTTGTTGCTGATCCATCTGTTTAGGCGTGTATCCATGATTGTTCGGGATAGCTTTCTTGGATCATACTCAATGCAGCAGTTTGTTTTTTGCAGATCATTATACTCATATCCAATTGTGAGACCAATGATTGATGTTTTAATTGGAGGGTACTGCTGGCCTCTTCCCATGGTACAGGGTATATGGTGGGCTTCAGCGGTGTTGTCTTCATGCATAGGTCTTCTTAATGCTGTCTTTTAAGTCTTTTTCCCCGATGGACAAAGCTGCTACGTTCGTTTAAATTAGGCGTTTCGCAATGTTTCTACCACGTACATTGCCTCTGCCCTCTTTTTTTTACTGATTAATTATTTTTTTTATTCAATGTCTCGTGAGAACCAACCCCTTACACACAGAATCACAAGTCAGGGCAGTTTATTATGTGGAAATCTTGCTCGTGTTTAAAAAAAAAAAAAACAACAACAAACAACAAAACTGTGAAACGCCTCATTGGGAATTATTAAGGAGATCAAATGGATTTGTTCCGCACTACTTCAGAATCGCGCACTGGAAAAAAAGGAAAATGTTGGAACACTTCACCAGTTAAAGGAATGACTCAAACCTCATCAGAATGAGTGAAGACACCCTCTTCCAAGCGAGGGGGATCTGACAATATTAGGGTCGTCTCAACACAAAACCTACCCTAAGCCGGAAAGTTGCGTACCAGACGCCCAAAGCGCGGTCAGTAATTAGGTTAGAGGCGTGGCAGATCACAAATCATTTCAGCACCAGCGTGCTATATCCGTAAATCACCGTGTTAGTGCTTGATCGAGTTAACGGAAATGTCCGACAACAGAGTCTGAAATCAGAGATCGACTGCAAAACACTGACTTGTTGGCACAAGTTCCTAGCAGCAAATCGAACTGAGTTGACAGCCTTAAACATCTAACGGCCAATTCCAGAAATGAATCTTTCGTTTGGTTTATCTTTTAATGGAATAATCGGTGATTGCTAAGTTGACTGATGGTATCAAATTTCTGGTAAGTAGAGAGGAAGATCGATGTGTCTCTGAGGATACCAAAAAGAAAACAAGGAAAAAAAAAAAAGAAAAAAGGACAGGATTGCTTCTTCGCGTGTCGTCAAACATGACTAGTATAAGATTATGTATGGTTATGTATGGAACTTGTAACATCATCATGTAAAAGACATTGCTACAAAAATCACAACTGCAAAGAGTATATATATATATATATATATATATATATATATATATATATATATATATATATATATATATATATATATATATATATATATATATATATATATATATATATATATATATATATATATATATATATATATATATATATATATATATATATATATATATATCGTGCAGACTTCTTGCAAGGTGGCTCCATGCTTCATCATCTGCTTCTTCGTTGGTCTTTGGTAGCTGACTGATTAAGCAATCAGTGACCATCACGTCTGGTGACGTCTTGAAGGGCAGCAACAAACTGTCTTCACTTTGCTCTGTCAACAGCTACCCTTCGTGTGGTGCCACAGCTGTGGTTCATGGTTACCATCTCCGCCTCCACAGTAGCTAGCGAAAACGGAAATGATGACGTGAGAGGAATACACCGAAAACATGAAGATTTAAGTCAATCAATATTATCTTCTTTTTTGCTCGTTTTGGAGGATGGTGTCATACCTACACCTGGTCCCTTTACACGTTCCGGCAGTGATGATCTCGACAGCAATGTAGTCCACATGATGAGGTTGCCAGTCCTATGCACAACCTCACATTAGTCACCTTACAGGACTTGTCTGTGGGAGCAGTCATCCCATTATTTCTTTGTCTCATCAGGATACTCCCGGAAACTATGCGGAACAATAAAAAAAATGGGAGATTTATATGAGCAGCTCAGGGAGACGAATAATACCATTGAGAGCAATAATATAGTACAGAGCATAGAATAGATTATCTAACATTTGGAAATTACGATCATTGAATATACATACCAAGCTTCGTCTGTTTAATTCAAATGTTATCTCAGTGTTAACATACGGCTGTGAGAGTTGGAAAATAACAAAATCATTGGAGAACAAGCTGAATACATTCGAGAACAAATGTCTTAGAAAACTCATGAACATCAGTTGGAAAGAATTCAAGACTAATCGACAAATAAGAGAAGACTCTAGGCAGAAATATGTCTCCGACTATATAAGGAAAAGACGATGGTCATATATCGGTCATGTCCTACGAATGCAAAACAACAGAATACCACTACAGGCGCTCACTTGGGTTCCTGAGGGTAAGAGGAAAAAAGGAAGACCAAAAGAAACACTCAGAAGAACAATAATAAGAGAAGGAAGAACGTTGGGCCTAAATAATGTGCAAGAGCTAAGAGGAGTGGCGTCACAACGAACAACCTGGAGAGCACTGGTTTCTGCCTTATGCGCCGTGTTTGGTGCTTAAAGAATTTATTTATTTATTTATAGAATACACACAATTGTAAACAATCACACTAAATGAAACTCGTCCTAATATAACCAACAGTTCCATGTATATGGTAAATGCTTCGAAGAAAAGTAGCAAATTGTAATTAAAAAAAAAAAAACGTGGCATAAAATGCAGCTCACTGTACCAGAAAACACAAAAATCGGAAAGATTCGGAAGGCTGTCGCTCCACAGGAAGTCTTCGTCAATGGCTCCACTGCATTTGTAAATATTTATTACGACATTGAACGAGTTGAAAATGAGGCGTAGGTTTGAGAACTGAACAACAAGTCTGTAACCATTCTCAGATTGTATAGACAATACTTTCTTTCATTGTCTGAAAGACATTGAACGCTGGTAAAACAAGTGCACCTTTTCATTAGATACGCCGCAGGTGTGTACGTGTGTGATTTTACAAACAGGTAAAGCCAGCATGAAGTCAGCAAGGTGAATCTCAGATAACATTGACAGCTACAGGAATAAGTCAAGAAAGTGTGCGGGAAAACGTTTCGAAAGAGATTTTTAAAACAGGGCTAGAAAATACAGTGACAACAATGGAAAAATGCGCAGATTGATTGAAATGTCACCTCTTACTTTTAAGTTGTTATTTCTTCATTACTATGCAATTAGCTTGCATGAAACTAATGTCAACATAAAGACAATTAATTAACTGCCATTTTATTAAGTCGATGCTGTGTCACATTAATTTTAAAACTCGACTTGAGATCCGGTCTGTTCAACGCCTGATTTCATAGCTGACAGTAACATTAGCAGCCTCTTGTACCATCAGTTTATTGTTCATTTTAGATTTTATTTTATTTTGTTTCTCGGAATTAAAGAAAATAAAATGTATCAAATGGCAGTTACGGATCCTAGTTTTAATATTCGTTGCCAATATCCAATATACACGAGTGAGGGTATAAACATTTAAGAATAGTTAGTGACTTATTACATCATACAGATAGGATCCCGTTACACGCCCACTGAGGCATATTGAGAATATGGTGTTAGGCCTATGTTTTCTTAACCATCGGCACACTAGTGGTGATGTGGCTAGCATCACGCCGGCCGCCTTAACCTTCCCAGAGTTACTCTGGTACCAAATTCATGAGGCTGGATCGACCCTGGAACCGTTTGCGGTCTAAATAATCCCACCTCAACTGGGGATCGAACCATGGACTACCGAGCTAGGAATCGACTGCACTAATCACTGCGCTACTGCAGTTCCTACGACATACAGATGAAGCCTCAAAAATATAACGGGAACAAATAATAACAATAATAATAACAATAATGAAGATAGAGAGAACTGCTATTCTAACTAGTTGTATTTGCGAAGGAAATTGACGAAGGACAATGAAAATCTGGCTGAGTTAACATGACCAGCTTCGAAAAATCTTAGGGGAGAGGAAATAGCAGCGATGAGAAAAACCACAAACGCGATGGCCGTGGTAATTGATTTAACGGGCTTTCATACCGTAGAAGGGTTAACTTTGTTGTCTTATGATGAATGATTTCGGTAAATGCGTAGACACACAGGGAAACGACATGGGATGCGTTAACTGACACCAAGACAGAAAAAGTTATCAATAGGTAGGACGGTTAACGTTATTGTCTTATGATGAATGATTTCGGTAAAGGCGTAGACATTCCGGAACACGATATGAGATGTGTTAATTGGCAATAGGACAGATCCACTACATGGTAATAGACAGAAGAACGAGAGCCCTCACGCTGTTATATCTGTAACAAAACGATAGGACATAAAAGTTGTTCTTGCTGTAGAGCGGCTAATTTTTCTCTTTTACGATGAGTGATGGTGTAAAGGCGTAGACGTACACGGAATACACTTCGTCCTTGTTTGTAGTGTTTGAACATTCCAGATGTTTCTTCTGAAAGTTCTCTTAGGTGAAATAAGACGAGTCAGCAGTTTAGGCTTAATTAGGGTTACTCCGTACCTTGTCATTATCATCCTTGATAGATGATCTCTTCCACTTTGGATGG
This sequence comes from Oreohelix idahoensis, assembly GCA_024509875.1. Lineage (NCBI taxonomy): Eukaryota > Metazoa > Mollusca > Gastropoda > Stylommatophora > Oreohelicidae > Oreohelix > Oreohelix idahoensis. The sequence goes on from JAMPIV010012049.1 coordinate 97,284, forward strand.
CTGAGTTTTCATTACTTATTTATTTGTTGCTTAAAGTTTGTGTGGCTTAAATTGTCACAGGGTTGAAATGAAAAAGAGTGGGACGTGCTCCTTGATGTCATTCTAGTAACTCACCAACGTCTTTAGGGTTAAAATTAAGGTTAAGGTTCAGGGTTAGGTTAGGATTTCTAAGCTTAACCTGAACACTTATCCCTTATTACTGCGTCTCTGAATTCATTTTTAAGGCCGTTCGAAAACACGACCCACTATTGTTCATTTCAACCTTCTCACAGAATGAGAGAGCTAGTTCCGTGTCCAATCCTTTCTAGTCGACATTTGCGATATGCTTTGTAGGTCACGTGGTTACTATTCTATGTTGTCCTGCCCGTTCCGGGTAACCGGCGTGGCTTAACTGATGTTATCCTTTTTAAATGATTGCCGTTGTAGCTGGTGTCTCATCCTGTGCCACACTTCTTCATTGGCTTCATAGGCTAATTGACGTGGCAGACAGGTAAGTTTGCTTCCCAGTGGTGGCCACGGCCCAGCACCACATTTCTGCCATATTATTATATTGAATTCGCTACATTACGTTCGCACGTAAAAATATCAGTTCTGTTTGAGCAATGTATCGTTTTCAATATAAATTATGTGCGTCTGAAAACGCATTACAGTTCAAAATTGTTGACTTTACCTTCTGATAACTCTTTAAAAAAATGTGTCGTGGGGAGTCTAAATTACGTTTTGAGTATAGCAACTCTCTGCGGACCGGCAGCTAATGGCTCGCGTACCGACACCGGCCTGTCACGGGTTGTCTCCCCTTGGCTCTGCAGTAGTGGTCCAACAGTAGCCCAAACCTAGAGTATCTAATGTGGGTCTTCAAAAGTGCTTACTTTCGCACAAGATTACTCTTTGCAGAGCTGTAGATAAAAGGATAATGATGCTTCTACCTCGAGGTAGTCTTCACAAGATATTCAGAAAGCAAGAACAATGCAGAATGAGTTTCAGCAATGTTAACTTTAGTATCTGTCGTCAACTTTTGTGAAGGATAGTCTTATAAGTAGCTCGTTCGAGCCCCCAACTGAATTACTCAGTGAAATTCTTCTTATTATTTAATAGCTCTGGTTAAGTGTATTTAAGACATTGACTGAGACATACGGGTGCAGTACATTCATAATGATTAAATCAACGTTAAATTTGTATATACGCAAATAACAAATTTAATAATCAATTATGGTGAAAAGTTTAAAAATGAATAATTCTTTTAAAAAAGTAATCGTCACAGAGTGATGTTATGGTTTTCGAAAAATGGACAGTTCACTTGGCAGCTTTTAAGTTTGTACTTAGCTGCCAAGAGTTTGATGGTTTCTGCTCCTGCTGACGTTTGGTTCTTTGCAGATAAATGACTGGTTCACTCTCGTCACTGGCAAAGTCTGAAAGTTGTGACACGTTCCAGGAAGTATCAGGGAGTAATCACAAAGCTGGTCCAGAGTTTCTCAGATCCATCTGATGATGGTGTCTAGCGTCGACTTCAGGTCAGTTATACTCTCACTTGTTCCAGAGTTGGTACTCTCAATTGGTACCACTGACTAGTGTCACAAAGGAAGAGAACAAATACCCCCTTGAGTATTGAGTTTTCCTGACACACACTCATGTGACACCCTCTTTTCATTCTACCATCCCATCTACCTCAGAACTTTACCCTCTATGAGAATTAATCTTAATCTCAGTGAGCGGAAACCTTTCATTACATTTAGATTGAATAGGTTTACATTTACTGCTACATTGTTTGAAAAGGTAAACGACATAATAAGTATGTACATCATTTCTCTCATCATTCACTCCCTACACCATATGGAACTTATGACTACATCCGCGTTTGGTTCTCTTTAAGAAACTCGCATAAAACAGTCACCAGCCCTTGCAGTGGTGGTTCAAGACATCATCATTCTATATGCTGAGGTTGCCAGCCTTGTATGACTTGGACATCCACTAGCAATTTCACTTATTAATATTCACATGTAATACTATTATTTCACGTGTTAATAATTGTCGCGAGGGCGTTTGTGAGGAGATAGGACAGCTTGGATGGAATGGAAGAATAAAGATAATAATGTCTTATTGATAGCTTCCGAGTTTATAATAGAACTGCCTCTCCTCGGGAAATAGTGTACTAGAAATTACTTAAAAGAGAATTCTGGTACCTAAACAAGATATTTTCTGGACGATAAATTCTTCCTCAGGAATCCTACAAAAGGACTGTGTAAAGCACACAAGGGTGAGAAAGAGATTTGGTGTCCAGCCACAATTAAAATATCCCGACCCAATAGAAGTTAATTGCATTATGGCTGAGCCCCCAGGGTGTAGATTATATTTAAAACAAAATACAACCCAAATAAAGTTAACAAGAAAAATAACAACAGACTCTGTTATGTAAAGTTGGATAAAAGGGTATGGAATCTTACATTTTTATATACACATAAATATGAAAAAAAGTTTAGCTCTACTGTTTATAAAAAAAAAATCAACTAGTGTGGTCATCACTTGGACCAGAGATCTTTTCTATGGTAGTGTTGCTGGTAGGTGTTAATACTCATCTCCTCAAGGACTGTAGTAGCTGCGGAGATGATTTTGGTTCGAACTCTCTTGGTTTGGTCTGCCCCAGTAGGTTGGTCTTATAACAGTTAATGGGTTCAGAGGGTGTCAGAGTCTGCTTCCTTGGACTCAGTGCACATCACAGATAAGGATGGGGTAAGTCACCTCTGCTGAATGCCTCTTCTGTTTATGGGATGTGTGGGATGGTTACTGGGTGACAGGATGTGGTTTGGTATGGTAACCTATTTGATAGGGTATGGTGGGTAAGGGTAATCTTTGGTACCATGGACTTGTACCCTGGTTTGTACCCTGGACCTGTTTTAGGTATCTGGTAACCACAACCTGGTTTAGTACTGGGTAACCGCAACCTGAGTTTTTGCTTTGTAACCGCAACCTGGGTTAGTACCTCGTAACCGCAACCTGGGTGGATTCGCTCAATGAATTCACTACAACTATTTCGCAACATGAAATGCCCCCTTGGGCCCAGAGACGGTCTGCTCCGAATGATGGTTACAAGAAGAATGCAGAAAATTCCCTCCAATATTCCAGGATCTGTTCCGGGCAGGGGTGGGTTGTGATTTTGGGTGGCATTGTTGCAAATACATCTTCTGGTCCCAGGGGTATTAAGTTACCTATTTCAACTCGCCCTAGCGTCGTCCACCGTTGCCGGCTGTTTTACATGCGTCCAGTTCATGAACAAACAAAGACGGTCGACTTCCTGTTCGTAGCCTGTTTCACCTTCGACTTTCGCTGGTGGGGGAATAATTTATTACCTAGGACCGGTGAGAATCCTGAGCTGGTAAAATACTGTGAAATCTAGAGAGACTTTTCCATTATAAGAAATGAAAAAGATATCTGAAGGGAATAGCTAGCGAGAGATTTTAAGAAGAAGAAAAATAATAGACAGAAGAAAGAGTCAGTGAGAAGTCGTTCCACGACATAAGCCCCCTTTTGAAAGTTCGGCCAACGGCCAACTAAGTTCGAGCCGACTCTTCTCTTATGTCGGACACTACATTCATGTATCGTGTCCTCCATTCCTTCAATCCAAATATTTCCTCTTTTTCCTCTGTCGAACGGTATGCCTGTAATCCACACATGGCTATCCGTTTCCTCTTCAATAAGTAGTTGAGGTGGGTTGAGCAAGCCTGCTCGCAAAAATATACCTCTCTTCTTTTCTCCCTTCTGGATCCTCCATTGAAGCTTGCCTCCTGGCAAAGAGCTTGCCCTAAAGCCTACACTCTGCTTACAATTGGATCTATAGCAAATAGTTTTGCGTGATGAGGTTGCCAGCCTCATACACAACCTTATTTTAGTCATATTGCTTGACCTGTCTAAGGACACATACCTATCTACCCAGGTATGAGAGCGTGTATGATCTTCTATCCCTGTTTCTCCAGTGACAGAGAAAGATAAGTCTACCAGTTGTTCCTGCCCACCAGGTACCAAGGAAATTTGGACCTTCTTCACTTTCTGATCCCAGAGAGTGGGTGAGGTTATCGGAATTGACTGAAGACTAAGTGCTTGAGGCTCATGTTCCTCTTTAGCCATTTCTTCCGTGTTAAAGGAAGATATTCCTGAAACATGTTCCATCCCACCAGGTACCAAAGAAATTTGGACCCGCTTCACTTTCTGATCCCAGAGAGTGGGTGAGGTTATCGAAACTGAGTGAAGTCTTAGTGCCTGAGAGTCTTGTTCCTCTACAGCCGCTTCTCCCATGTTAAAGGAAGATATTTCTGAAACATGTTTCATCCCACCAGGTACCAAGAAACTCTGGCCCGGCTTCACTTTCTGCACGCAGATAGTGGGTGAGACTATCAAAACTTGTTCAGAATTAAGTGCACTGGGGTGGTCAATCCCTTTGCACTCTTCCAACTTTTCAGTGAAAATATTGGAAGATGAGTTAGGCATTGGAGTCTCCATAGCCTGTTCAGTCACGCCGTCTCTGGATCGTGCTGAGTCTCCTAAGATGATATATTTCCCTCCTTGAGGTATCGGGTAAATTCGTTCATCTAATATTGCGGCCTTTACTTTGCCGTTACAAAGTTCGACCTAACTTCTACATAAGCTAAAGGCAAAATCATCCTTCTGTTGATTATCATGGGTGCTGTTACCTCAACATCCTCTTCGGTGACTTGATCAAGGTCGATAACAGAGGCTGAGACAAGGGCATCACACCCAAGACCTTGATAATACAAACAGGTGATTTGTTCTCCATTTACTGTGGCAGTCTCCACATTTTGAGAATCCCTGTATCCACTCCGGGCCTTCGTCAAGTTCCCATCCATGGTAGGGACCTTAGCTTTGTAAGAAGTCTGTGGGATTGGGTCTCGGCGCATACAGTCTAACTGATGTAAGTTGGCCGACAGGTGATGTTCAAGAACATCCCTTCCCTTTCCATAGGGTTGCGTAATCCTTTTCTGTTGAGTGATCCTATTTGGTTGAGCGATCCTATTTACCAGGTTTTTGGTGCGGTTGTTGTTGGTATGCCTGTTGTGAGTTTTTGCTGAGGATGAGGAAGGTCTCTTCAGATTATCAGCACTCTTGTGCTTAATCTTGTTTTCAGGATGGTCTAGATGTCTCCGTTTAGATATCCGTACCTCTGCTCTGTCTGAGCCTGAATCCTGAGACATAGACTTGGCTTCATGTGGTGCAGTTATATTTACCACTGAAGATGGTGATGCAACTGGCAAAGGAGTGGCCTGATGAGTATTCCTAGATTCGAGTTTATCCCTGGATTCCATATTTGTAGGTTGAAACTTAGTTTCCAGTTCTTCCTTACACTGGAGGGATTTTTCTTGTCTTTGTCTCTCATGTTCCACATTCTCTTCCGTGTATTTTGCTCTCCATTTCTTCCTTTCTGCTTCTCTCATCCTGCATTTTTCCTTCTTTTGTGAAACAAAAGTATCCAGTTCTTCTCCGGAGAGTTCACACTCAATGGCTAACTCTGTCCAGAATGTTCTCCACTCATTCAACTCTACAGATTCCTCCATTATATCCGTAGTGGTTCGTTGAGCGAGTATGAGATCTCTAACTCACAAACAATAATTAAGGCAAAAATACTTTGTATAGTCTTAACTATACTAAAGTATTACAAAACCATATATTAAATCAAACCAGCATTTATAACCATCAAATTAAAAATTAGTTAACAATAGGTAACCAATTTCCAGCAGTACCACCAAGAAGAGTTCTCATAACACAACTTAAAATCTGTGTTTCTTGCAAAAATATTTATATGTATTTTAGTCTAGGGTAATTTATATGTCCCCTCTTTAATCTAATCCCAGACCTGGACACCAATAAGTGACAAGTACCTACAGCAGTAGTGGTCTAGGAAAGATAAAGAGTTTTCATATCTCAGACAAGTGTCTAAATATGAAATAAAAGTTAATCCCGGACGAGCCCCCAGTTGTCGCGAGGGCGTTTGTGAGGAGATAGGACAGCTTGGATGGAATGGAGGAATAAAGATAATAATGTCTTATTGATAGCTTCCGAGTTTATAATAGAACTGCCTCTCCTCGGGAAATAGTGTACTAGAAATTACTTAAAAGAGATTTCTGGTACCTAAACAAGATATTTTCTGGACGATAAATTCTTCCTCAGGAATCCTACAAAAGGACTGTGTAAAGCACACAAGGGTGAGAAAGAGATTTGGTGTCCAGCCACAATTAAAATATCCCGACCCAATAGAAGTTAATTGAATTATGGCTGAGCCCCCAGGGTGTAGATTATATTTAAAACAAAATACAACCCAAATAAAGTTAACAAGAAAAATAACAACAGACTCTGTTATGTAAAGTTGGATAAAAGGGTATGGAATCTTACATTTTTATATACACATAAATATGAAAAAAAGTTTAGCTCTACTGTTTATAAAAAAAAAATCAACTAGTGTGGTCATCACTTGGACCAGAGATCTTTTCTATGGTAGTGTTGCTGGTAGGTGTTAATACTCATCTCCTCAAGGACTGTAGTAGCTGCGGAGATGATTTTGGTTCGAACTCTCTTGGTTTGGTCTGCCCCAGTAGGTTGGTCTTATAACAGTTAATGGGTTCAGAGGGTGTCAGAGTCTGCTTCCCTGGACTCAGTGCACATCACAGATAAGGATGGGGTAAGTCACCTCTGCTGAATGCCTCTTCTGTTTATGGGATGTGTGGGATGGTTACTGGGTGACAGGATGTGGTTTGGTATGGTAACCTATTTGATAGGGTATGGTGGGTAAGGGTAATCTTTGGTACCATGGACTTGTACCCTGGTTTGTACCCTGGACCTGTTTTAGGTATCTGGTAACCACAACCTGGTTTAGTACTGGGTAACCGCAACCTGAGTTTTTGCTTTGTAACCGCAACCTGGGTTAGTACCTCGTAACCGCAACCTGGGTGGATTCGCTCAATGAATTCACTACAACTATTTCGCAACATGAAATGCCCCCTTGGGCCCAGAGACGGTCTGCTCCGAATGATGGTTACAAGAAGAATGCAGAAAATTCCCTCCAATATTCCAGGATCTGTTCCGGGCAGGGGTGGGTTGTGATTTTGGGTGGCATTGTTGCAAATACATCTTCTGGTCCCAGGGGTATTAAGTTACCTATTTCAACTCGCCCTAGCGTCGTCCACCGTTGCCGGCTGTTTTACATGCGTCCAGTTCATGAACAAACAAAGACGGTCGACTTCCTGTTCGTAGCCTGTTTCACCTTCGACTTTCGCTGGTGGGGGAATAATTTATTACCTAGGACCGGTGAGAATCCTGAGCTGGTAAAATACTGTGAAATCTAGAGAGACTTTTCCATTATAAGAAATGAAAAAGATATCTGAAGGGAATAGCTAGCGAGAGATTTTAAGAAGAAGAAAAATAATAGACAGAAGAAAGAGTCAGTGAGAAGTCGTTCCACGACAATAATGTAAACTATAGAATTATAAATGTACAACTTACCTCAAAATTGTCTTTGGGATCACAGACTTCTGGCTCAGAGAAATAGTTAAGGCAACTTGTTTAAGATGCCTCTTCCACGTGTTCTGGGTATTACTTTACAATAAGCTCCCACTCTGACTTCGTGTTCAGATTCCTAGGATTCGGTTGTCCGTGTTAGTAAAGGTAGAATGTTCCTGGGATATAAGTCCTCACGATGCTCAAACAAGGTTCGGTCCGATAAATGGAGTTCTGACCCTATTCTTTACTATGGCTGTCTGGCTGGTCTCTTGACGAATTAAATTTCACAGGGCTTTCAACCGACGAAAGTGTCAGGTTATATTACAACTTTCGTCCCACGCACGTTGTTGTTTACTATTAGACCAAGCTCCAATCAGAAATGTTGTTTTGTAAACATCTCGAATGCAGCCCAATATTTTCAATCATGCGCGGTTTGATGGCGTCTATTAAAAAATTTTCCTCACAGGAAAATTATGCGTGTTATTTAAAAGATCACTTTTCAAATATGGAATTGTTATATCCGTCGATTCGCCGTAATGATTAGAATTACAACTCCCTACATTATCACAAATAATGCCTTCGTGTAACAATTCTGTCCGGAAGCTATTACAACATTCCGTCTTTCAGGTGCATGTCTGTAATACCTTGTATGTCAGCAGACGGATAATCTATCGCCCCGTACTTGTGCAAACACCGACCCTCGTTTGACTATCTAGGCTGTGACTTCACGACAGTAATTAGAAGGTCACCCTAGCCATATCAGCAATAAGCGAGCTCGCTTGGCCATTTCCGATTGAATCCGGCGCCCAATGTCTGGTACACGAGAATTTTACCAACATGACAGTCGGTCAAGATCGCATCATCCATCTATTCTTCCAGCAGGGATGAACAGGTAAAGAAACATGGCGAATTATTACAGGAAGAAGTGCAAACAATGACTCGAAGTCACCAATTACTTGCTGGAAGGTAGGGAACTAAAATGCGCCAACAGCTGAATAATGCACGCAATTCGCACGCCCAATAAAGGTAGCTAAATACTGCAAGAGCGGACAAGAGATCGACCCAAATTATGTGACACGGCCCGTGGGCTACCATTCTGAGTAGTGGTAGTAGTAGCTCCTTCAGTCATGACTGACTATAAGAATGCTGCCCTGAGGTAAGAGTCCTCAGCTGCTTGTTGTTCTGGTGTTCCTGTCGGCGTGTTTTTTTGTTTTCTTCGGCTTGTTGTGAGAGCTTTTCGCCCAATAGGAGCTGGCACCGCAGGGATCATCGCCGCTTGGTGCGATCGGCAGCTTTATCCTTCCAGGTTGCTGAATTTCTGCCCAGTGCCTTCATGTCTCTCTCGCAAACATATTTGAGCCTCAGCAGCTGTCGCTCAACTGTTCGTTTGCCATCTGTCAGTTGTCCGTAGAAAATATCTTTAGGGATGCGACCATCTTCCATGCGGCGGGTATGGCCAAGCCAGCGTAGTGTACGCTGTCTAAGCAGTGTATACATGTTTTGAAGTCCAGCACGTGACAGCACCTCGACATTGGTCACTTTGTCCTTTCACGAAATACCAACGATGTGACGTAGGCACCGTAAATGGAAGGTATTGAGCATTCTTTCTTGCTTAGTACAGGTTGTCCATGTCTCGCTGCCATTTTCAAGCGTGCTAATGACACAGGCATTGCAAACCACAGCTTTGATCTTCATTGTGAGTTGGATTTTCCCCAAACGCGCGTTGTGAGGCGAGCAAAGATGGCTGCAGCTTTGCCAATGCGGCTGTCAATTCCTGTGTCTAGAGTTTGTCGTTGATGTTAGACCCCAGGTATGTGAAGTGGTGCACCACTGCCAATTCATAGTTATCTGAGTAGCACCACTGAATGAAAAAGTATTATGCTATTGATGTCTTTCATCATTATTAATAAAACAATGTTTCTGGTTTCTAACTTTACTATTTAATTTTGTGTTTGTGGTGTCATTCTGGGAAAACAGGACTGCGTTAATGTTGTCATCTTTTCAAAACACTGCTGTTTACTTGTGTTATCCTTTTCACAACATTATATATTAACATATCTAATATACCACAACTGCAGTGGACTACTGAACACAAACGAACACTTCCTTTATACCTATAGGGCACTGATAAGTACCAGCAAACCCCGCTTTGAGAGGATTCGGGATGTAGTTTAACTAATAACAGATAGATGCCCCCCGATTATTGAGTTACACAGAGACCACACATCGGTTATCTAGGGATTCTAGGCCACTGCGCAGATCTAACAGCAAAATCTGTTTCCTGCTAATCAATTAACCTATTTTTATGACAAAGATTTTCTCTCCGGGCAGGTAACGTTATCACTGCAAATACTTGGAGCTAATGGCATACACTCCAGGTGTCATAGGTCATCAACACATTTTCCATTGGTGGAATTCAATTATTTCATGCTCCAGGATATACCCGAAAGGTGATTTTCTTATATTCTTGGTTCAGAGCTTGATCCTGCGATAGAGGTTCGCTTGCTCGGTACGTAGTTAGG